>JAZBGX010002851.1:0-11323 GCA_037414775.1 Zonitis immaculata | reverse complement strand
TATATATAGTTTGTTTTAATAGTTGTTTACATATTGAGCCCATCTGATCTTTATGATAATGTGAATTCTGTATTTGAACAACAATCTTTTGTCGCGACGTTTTTTTTAATTACATTCTTATTTATAACGGTTATAAGTCTGTTACATTATAGCTTCAAGGTTTTGGTCGTATGGGTGGTGTCCCGAAAATTTAATTTCAAGTCGTACAATATCCAATTAAACTCAAATTATAATAATAAAGCAATCGTATCAACTACCCACTCATATTGTTTTGATATTAACAATACTCATTAATCTTTCCCTTATAAACTCTATTAGAAAGTTATAAATTAATTTTTTTTTATAGATAATATTGAATATATTCGAATCTATTTACTAATTTATATGTATGTATATGTTTTCGCGTATATTTATGATTATATAATAAGTAATAGCTAATAAAAATTTTGAGGAATTTTCACAGACAAAACAAGCTTTATTGTGGCAATATGCAATGATTATAACAACGCACAAAGTACTCGTATAGCTGACAAAAGCGGAATGTCTATTTTATCTGATTATAATTTTAGTTTTGTTGAAATTTATCGTACCTTGCACCTGTTGCGAAATTATTATACTATATAGACAATCTGAAAAAGAAAAGTACATACACCTAATTCTGTTTTTACACGAACTTTTTTTACACGAAATTGAAATAACACGAATTATAGAGAAAAAATTTGATTCTCTTTTTACACCTTTTTTGATTCAACACGAATGACTCAAATTCTAGTAAGAGAATTTTGCTTTATGATTATTTACTCATCTCTTTATTTACGATATTGGAGACGAGAAATATACTTATAGAATTTTTATTTGTGAAAATTTCCTAATTTTATAATTCCAATCAGGACTAAATGGGCTATAGCCCAGAGGCGCAAGCTTTTTGAAGGCGGCAATTTTTATTGATGTTATACTTGTTGTTATTATTGTGAACTCTACTGCATTTAAAAAATGGCGCATTATTTTTAGTACCCCACGGGCGCCTAACATCTTAGGACGGGCCTGTTTCAATATGGAATTTCATTGTTCTGTCTACAATTTGACTTTGTTTTTCAAAGAGGAAAGTAATTTTCCGATCAATTTAAAATCCAATGGAAAATGAAATAAAGTTCGCTCATGCTAGATATTTATTCATTATGCGTAAAAGTTGATAAATGGTGAGTTATAGTCTCAAAATCTTTATATTATTTTTCCTGATTTCTTAAGACTAGAACCAATCTTCCATATTTCCATATATGCAATGTGTTTTTTTTGCACGAATTCTTTAGGAATCAATCTATCGTATAAAAACAGAATTAAGTGTATATGTTATGTATATGTATACATATGATTGAAGTATTATAGTCGATAGATAGATGTAAAAATTGAATTTAGAAATATATCTGAATATTTTTGGTTGGTT
Organism: Zonitis immaculata; assembly: GCA_037414775.1. Taxonomy (NCBI): domain Eukaryota; kingdom Metazoa; phylum Arthropoda; class Insecta; order Coleoptera; family Meloidae; genus Zonitis; species Zonitis immaculata. The sequence continues at coordinate 9,879 of JAZBGX010002851.1, read as the reverse complement.
GAATTGATAGATTATTGATTGAGATTGACTACAGATACAGTGGCTCACAAAAGTCTTTGTACATTTAACCAATAAATATCAATATTATTGAAATGAATATCATCAAGAATATTACAATTTTTTGAGAAAAGGCTCTCTTCACAGATGAGAGTGAGTTTAATGCTTTTAAAAGTGATGGAATGTGTAGAGAGTGGCGGAGAGTCAAACATGGTTGAGGTGGTGTTATATGGTTTGGAGGTTGATGGCAGCATCGGGAGCTGGCGAATTAATCTTCATTGAGGGAAATAGAATGCTACCATGGACCTCGAGATATTGCGCCATAGTTAAGGCAAAAGCGTCCGTTGTATGAAGTTGACAAAATATTAGATTCGTTCACAAGACAATGATTCAAAGCATAAGGCAACGATTTAATAGATTGATTACGATAAAATGGTATAAATATATTTGTACTCCTTCACAATCACCTAATTTGAATGTAATTGAACATATTTAGGGAGAATCAGATCGTTGTATGCTAAATCCTCAAGTTAGTCTTGTGATAAAAAATAAAAACCCGTTAAAAGAAGTTCTGATAGAAGAATGGACAAAAATTACTCCATACATCGCTGAAAATTTTGTTATGTCAATGCCTAGATGATGAAATGATGACTGATGCAAAACGAGGAATACCACAAAATATTAATTGATAGGTTTTTGTTTTATTTTTAACAGTAAATGAGGTGTACGAACACTTTTGTGAGCCACTCTATATTGAATGTATATATGTATATCATATATATGTATAATATGTATATATAAGTATATATAGGTATATATAATAGAATAAAAAGAAATACAAGTAAACGTTGTTATGTTTGGTTGAATTTGCATAACATTATTTGACAATGCGTTACAGATTACTGTCGTACAGTGTGGTAATATGGCTTAAAATATTTAAGATATTGAATTTTTATGTTGATGCCAGCGTGTCGTCTATAATCCGATACTTTCCATTAAATCGGTATTGATATTTATATGCGGTAACTGCATGACGAATCCCAGAATGGAAACAGAATTTAAATACAAAGACATGGCGATAACGATGATTTATTCAAATCCCTGTGACCGAAATTAATTATTTTTATTTTCTTTTTTTCCTTTTTTGGAACTACACGAAATAATCGTACAAAAGTCCGATTATTATTTATCCTATCTCACTCACACTCATATTGATATATTCCATATGTATTAAATCATAAAAATGAATAATTGGCAATTTTTTATCCACGATAGAAATTATATACATATGATTTTTTTTTTTTTAATAACACCAATCTAGTAGTAATACAATTCATCATGTATTGCATGCAACTATAAACGTAAAAACGTTTCTATATGTTAGATTGTGATCATTACGCGATTCTAATAATTTTATATAAGGACATTTAGTTACACAGCAATGGTAGAACCCCTACGAGGTACAACATACCAACAATCTTTGCTAAACATTAGTCATGTGTCCAAGACACGATAGAACAAGAACAATTGATTGATGAGACTGATAGAATGGACACCCTCAGGAATATGCCACAACAAAAATATATAAAATTCTACCATAGGTATATATACCATCATGATATGAATTAAACAATTTGACACAACTAATTTTCTATACAAATATATGTCTAATAAAAATAATAACTGTAAATAAAACTGTTGATAATATTAAACTAATAATAAAATGACTCTAGGCAAATTATTCTTATTAAAAAATATTTTTCAAATATAAGGTACAGGAATAAGTAGTGGGTATATAGGTAATATGATGGAAAATATCTACATACCTACACCGAAATTCGATTTTTTCTTTGTGGCTTCAAAAGATTTTCCCCGTCAAAGTTTGAAAGGCAATTTTACGATCTATTGCGTGCCGGAAACAATAAATCTCCCTTAAAAAAATTTCTATAAAAATTTCGTTGAATAATTTTTAGCTTCAAGCATCATTCTTCTATCCTATTAATTTACTTTATAAGATACATTTTTTTTTTTAACTCATAAACGTATAATGCACGCAACTATTCAAGAAAATACATATATATGGTATATATAGTATTAGAGATGATCGTTTTTATTATTATTTTTTGTACTTTTATCACTATTATTTTTATTGTGGTTTAGTGAATAATAATGAAATGTCTGGAAACTGGCACGTTACCGTTTTCGTTCATAGTATTATTACAACCGAAAACAGCATCGTCCCACATGATTAAGGGTGTTAACCGTGCAATTACAGTCCAGCAGTCAGCAAGGGTTTATACGATCACCCCTTCAGGCTAAACAACGGCCGTAATTACAGGGGTAGATATTTTAAGTAGTCTTACAATATAATGTGCACATATATGTATAGGTATATTTTATATATATATTATATATATATATATATATATATACGTTGATCTATTTTCATTTTATTACATTTTCATATTATTATTATTTTTAATAGCCATATAGTCGATCTATAAAAACTTGATACGATCGCGTTAATCTTGGATTATTGCTTGAAAAAATTACACGATTTCCGTTATAAATATAAAAATCTAATAACATAGTTAAAAATAATGAATTTATTTATTAAAAATAATAAATATAATTAATGTTATTAATTTTGATAATAATTTCGATAAAATAATTGATTGTCATATTCCAATTGACTAGTTACATATTATAGAGAATATTTCCAACTGCCAATTAACTAATTAATATATAATTGTTAAAATAGAAATGGACACTTTCATTTCGATTACGACAAGTATATATTATTGCCTTCAATGTTCGTCAATTCATCAATATTGTTTTACATGTAATATGATAGAAACCAGGAAGTCCCATATGGGAAATTATCTAGTATTAGTTAATTCAATTGATTCTGTCTAATATATGTATAACGTAAACAAACTAACAAACCGAATTTGATTATTCATTAATAATTATGAAATATTTATGATTATAAAAATTCATGATCTGAATTCAGGATGCGATTTAAAATTACATTTTATGTTGCTTATAAATTTTTAGAGAATTATTCAAATTTATTGTTTCCTCCCAATGTTCTTCTTATTAAAATCTAATGAGAAAGAGAGAAAGCAAATTTCAACAGATTAATCATTTAGAGCGCACAGTCTAAAAATAATTAACCTGAATATTATGTTATGTTGTCACTATATATGTAGGTATATGATAAAAAATATCTATTAGTTAACATTTTTTCATCTAATAACAATATAGATGATGAGATGGATGGAATAAATGAGGTTCTTTTATTTATATCCATTTGATGCTTTGTTATTTTATAGTTGTCCGCTGTTTGGCGGGTAGTAATTATTCTATTAGAGCATCTGACGGACACATTGGATCGTTGTCTTGTTTAAATTTCAACATAGCCCACCTCTGTGAAGACATACCACCAACTACCATTATTGTATAATATGGTTAAATTAAAAGTGAAATTTGGATGAGAGAGAAAAACGAAAAATAAGAATACCGACATTAACTTGACAAAATCCAATTAAGGATTGGCTTCGAAATGAATCCTATTGTAACTAGTAATATTGATTCGTTTAGGATTCTCTCCAGCTGTATATATACTGTATGTATACTGTAGTAGCCACCATTGACAATCCCTAGGGTATGGTACGCATGCCGCATCCACAACAGTTTCGATCATCCCCTATTCTAGTAAAGTATTCCAGAACATACAGGCCAATCATTTGTTCATAAAATATTGTCACTTATATTAACTATAAACTTTCTGAATGAAAGTTTTCAATTAAATTAATATACGATTTAGCTAACATAGATTAGGTGTTATTATTATTATTATTATGCTTTTATTAAACTCTATTCTCACCCTTTGGCTATCAATATAAGTTTCCCATTCTAACAATAACTTTAGCTTATTAGAAAAATCTATTCTTTCCCCCTCAATGTATCTGTCATTCAATCTATTTGTTCGAGTTCAAACAAACGGAAATGACTTTTATTAGAAAAAAGAAAATTTGTTTGGAAAGGATAAGGAATAGTCTCTAATTCATTTAGACAATAATCTTGCCAAAACTATGAAACTATAAATATATTTTTCTATAAAAACTTATTCGAGTCAAGACGACAGGAAACTGATTCTTTTAAATTTCCAAAGTTGTCAACGACTTTTTATAATTAGCAGCTTTGCTCCACACTTCAATTTCATATAGTTTCTAATTGCCGGAATTTGTTATAAAATTAATTATTCTCTTCCATAGTCCCTGATTACAGTTTTGCGCTTTGGGATATATAAGAGACTACAAACTTATAATAAGACTTGTGTCTTGTGGAGATGCCAAGCTACTATTACGATAATAGAAGCAAAAAAAAGAAATTGAAAATTATTATGATTTAAGAAAATATATCTACCAAATATAATTAAAATTTTACAGTTTGAATAATTTTTAATCAGCTTGACATTAATTAATCGAACGTAATAAATAAAATCGAAGCCAAAACCATTTGCAAATCATTTCCATTTGGATATTGTTATTTTGTTTTGACAACACAGCTGAATTAATTTGAAAGTCCTAACGGTAGGCATTAATTTTAAGAATTTTGCAACGTTTAATTTATTCATTTCTATCTTGAATTATTTACTTCTTAGTCATTCATCATTATTAGAAAATTATAAATTAATTTCGATAATTCAATCTACTAAAAGGAATAAAATGATATTTTGTTTGTTGAATTAATTCAATTAAGAAAATAACAAAATAAAAAAAATGAATTCTTCAGTATACAGTAGCAACTGACCGTTTTTATGACTTGGCAATTTTAAAATAATCGAAAATTAGTCAAGACCTATAATTTTCAAAAGACGGTCGTAGGTATCTTATCTGATTCCATATCTGATTTTTACACATTCTGAAAGGGTACGACGATAACTATAATTTTCAAAATAAGAAAATTACGTTGAACATTTTTAATATCTGGAGCGGAAAAATTGGAACAATATCGAAATCTTTACCGTAACCTATTTAGTTGAGTAATATAAAAAATAATAGAATAATAGAAAAGATTTATTGGTCTATTCAGTTTGATAATACTGCATAATACTAATGGGTATCCGGTTAAATTATTGAAAAACCGAAAAGGGCACACACGCATTCACATCACCAACCATATAATGGCAACAATATACACAAGTAATATTGTAGCATTAGATGATGAGGGTGGAAGGCGATTTACGATTTCCGCGAATGAATTCCAGTCGTAAAATGTCTGAAGGGATTTCTTTTTATTAGATAGTTATCTGGCTACGTTCTTACTACTCTATGCTTTTAACAAATGTAGGTTGTTGGTGAGAGAAAAATGTTTGTGGCATTTTTGTCGTCGCACCACAAGACCTCCACATCGTTTTTATATTTGTATCGTCCGGAACAGCCGACTCATCGCAGAAAATACTTCAGAGGCCCATTAGGCCAATATCTGTTTAAATTATAGACGGTAAGTTGGTAAAAAATATAGGCACTCTGATGTGTTAGATATACACACACACACAAACATCTAAAAATAGAATTCATATATATATTAATCTCAAACTAACAATAAGTAAGACCAGTGTAAATGCGTGATTGATAACATCATCCATTCTTTATATTTAAAATTCTCTCTAAAACTTTATTAACCGCCCCTAATAAAAATATACTTATTATAGCTTCCGAGAATTCGGCAATATTCTATTGAAGAATTGGTAAAACCAAAATTAATACCAAGTCTCTCTCAAAATAATAATTATCAATAATTTCGATAAAAATAATACACAAAGTAAAGATTCTAATCATCGTTACTTAGCTGTTGATAAATTTTTAAGTCAAAGATCAGGGGTTGACCCATTCGTTTGTTAACTATATAGATATCCTCTTTTATTTATTGTTTTCATTTGGAAAAAAAAGGATGAGAACAAAAGCCAGGTGATGACGGATGTTATAACTGACATTATCATTGAATTCAGTCTTTTATTATTATTACTTTTTTTCAGTCAGATATTCTCTGGACCAGTACCTGGTTACGATTAACTTCAATTAAAATAAAAAGAAAAATAAACATCATGATTGTATCATAATGAAATTTAATGACCACTGGAATTAAGCCTCATCTCCAATCCATATAGGGTTGGAAAAACCGATTGATTCACTTGTCTTTGTCATCTTCCAATATTTGTTGTTGTTTATTTAATCAAATATTTATAAATAGATAAATTTTGAGCTTCATCTACCCACTCGTGTTCAGAGATGTGCAAAGCTGGAGCACACAACCAAAAGGGACAGAAAAAAACAATGTCTGATAATAAAATACTTGCTCTTTTCACGCGATGCTGATTACAAGCAAACCAAACAAGCCAAGGATAAATGGGACGATGTCAAACCTTGTTCGCTGAGTAATTATCCGTTAATGAGACGATATGGGATTGTGAACTGGCTGAAACGAATGTTAATTAACTATAAAAAATATGACCGTAAAAAGAGAATTATGGGCCATTTTCTACATGTTGAAATCCACTTAAACATATCCAATGAAAATTAATATTACTATATCAATATTTTATTTATATTTATATTTTTTGTTTTACCATATAATATTTTATTTTATGGCAAATTCAATGAGATGCATAAGTATACATATGTATATATGCACTATTTTTATATTTGTTAAATGGTAAATTTCTGCAAGAAGATCGGATATATGGGAAATTTTTCATTTAATTTTATAGAGCTGTTGGTGGTCTCTACGATTATTACAACTTAACAACACGAACTATAAACAACAGATAATTTAAAAATATTCTAAAACAAGACACATACCAACAAATTAGTAAACATCTGATATTTGTCGCAAGTCGGATACGGCTATTGCAATCGCAAATATATATCTTCTCCTCTTTATATTGCCTGTAATAAAAACCAATTCCAACCGCGAAATTATAGCAACTTGGGGCCGCCTCCAAAGTTATATTGCACATTAAAACATAACTACATACCCTGAACTTTAATGTTACTATCTTCCATTAATTATAGAACCGTATAAAAGAGTCAAACTTTCTAGAAGAAGAAAAAAACTACCCTTCTTCTGCTATTATTTTCATGTGAAATTATTTAACCCTCGACTTCATTCAAGCTTATTATATAATATATAGCTCGGAGCTGGTGAATATTAATAATTTCACAAGAGATAATCAAGCAGGAAAAAATCTACATATTAGTTTAGGAAAGAGAGAGAGAGAGGGAGAGAGCGAGCGAGAGAGTGATAGAGAGATTTGAAAATTCATTTAATGAAGTAAAATTGTTGGAAAATGTGAAAACATTCCGACCATATGTTGAAAATTCACTAATAATTAATGTTGACGGAAATAAATCAGGAACTTGATGCCGAAATTTTGATTAATCAAAATAAATGACCTGTCGTCGTTGATTTCACGATATCTAATTTTTTGTTTTTGTTTTTGTTTTCAAATTCTACAAGCTCGCGACGTAATTAAAATCGGAAAAAATGAAAAAAACTAAAGGAAATCTATTAACTTTTCTTGCAGTTCAAATAAATCCATCTCACCGTCATCATCATCATCATCATTCTATCTTACTAAGTAATTATACTTTGCGAAATCTAATTTATATTAAATATTATCGGGAAATTGGATTATAAAATGCCGAGCGTTTAGTTTAAAATGTTGATCAAAATCATACGCCGTGAAATTATACTTGAGCTCTGATATAAATTATTTAACATGTCATTACGTATCTGAACTTTATCAATTTTTTAATATACAGGCTGTCCAGAAATTTAAGTAATGGTTTAAGCCGTAAGCTATTTATTGGAAATTTCAAAAGTTGTTAGCTATTGGATATTATTTGCTCGAAAATAAGAATCCCTTGACATTATAAGGGGGGAATTGGGAAGATAATCCAGAAGATTGTTGTTGTTTTGACAGTAAAAAAAATAAAACATAACTGTTAGAGGTGTGTTTTTGGCCACAATCTAATATTCGAGACTTGTTTAAATAATTCCGCAAATGTACCGCGAATATCGTTTGTACTTTGATTTCTCTAGGGAAATTATGACTGGGAAGATACAGGGAATGTTTAGTAAAAGGACTTTGTAGAGTCCCTATCGAAGAATGTTCATCATGTACTCATTTTCACTATATATGTATATTTGAGACATGAATTGTCGACAAAAAAAAAAGAACAAATAAACAAATATTATGGATAACGAGTATATAAATAATACTTCAATAAATCTGAATTAACTACCAATTTGATACTATATGGTAATAAAAGATCATATATAATTTATCTTAAATGAAAATCTTATTTTTATTATCCATATTGAGGATCAATTTTCATTCACTTAGTTGAATCTAAATATGAACCAAACTAATACAGTTAAGGAACGATTTTCAAACAATTTAGTAAATTTGGCCACAATAAAAATTGAAAATACCGGATTTTAGGGCGGAAAGAAGATTAACTGAATTGATCGAAGCAATAAGAACATATAGGAGGGGAAAGAAAATCATATTGAACCTTATTTTATATCTCTTATAACTTTGATTTCTCCTTTCAGAAAAAATAAACTTTCATTTTAATAAGTTTATTAGTTGACAAAGTTATTTTTCCCTTCTTTCTTCTTTTGAAATTTGATATAAAATATATAGGTAAATTGCTAAACATATATCAATAAAGAAAATTGTTGTTTCAATTTCGTTTCGATTTAGATACCATCAGATTCATTGCGTACATTGGACGACATTTCCTTTCGAAACTTATTGATTTTCCATTATCCAAACACTATTTTGGATTTCTAACACATACAACCTATACCAAATATATTTTTTTCACGACACAATCTAGATTTGACAAAAATGGGAGAATATAGCAGTTCCATGTTGTGGTAATAATGAAATTTTAAAAGATCTCACTTATAAACCAGACGGATATTTTACATTTACGTTTATATTGCATATATGGTACATATATTTATTTTTATTCTTCCTTCTTTATTTCTTCCCTTCGTTCACCATGTACACGCCCAAAATCGCCTCGTTTTATGGCAAAATACGAGACAGATAGTTTTATCTTGCGTGTGATTTGTAAAACACACATATCGAATTACAAATGTAAATTCAAGTTTTATTGGGGAACCCGATACTATTTCCTTATTTAATTGGGTTTTGGAGGTGTTGACTAATAAAATAAGTGAATTTATTCGTTCTATAGTTAACAATAAATAAGACCAAGATATGTTAAAAGATGTCTTGTTAACTTAATTGGTATAAATTTGGTTAATTTAAATGCTTGTGTCTAAAATAAAGAACAATCCTGATCTGATTAAACACATGAACAATACAGTTGTACGAATTCCATTTGCATATCAATACTACGATCTGGTTCTTTTTTTGTTTCAGGAGAAGTAAAATAGAAAAAAATTAAATCTTCCCCCTTTTTCATTAGTATAAGTTATTCTGACTTTAATCAAGTTTTTTTAAGATCTTTATTATACTTATCGGTTTTTATGCGGTTAACATATTTTTTTTAATCGAACAGCGACGTGATTTCTACTCGTATTTACCAGCCGGAAGGCCGATATTTCAAAATACGACCGGCCAATATTTATCCATGATAATGAACTTCCAAACCAGTCAATCAAACCCATCTACTTGAATAAACATTGATTTAAAGCTACAAATACAGTTTTGATTAGATATTGATTTGTGTAAATCGTCTCGAGAATGGGTTTCTCTCGTTTACAATTGTTATAAAAATATAGAGAGACGAGGTATATACCTCGTCTCTCTATGTATAATAATGTATATATATA
>JAZBGX010002850.1:0-11325 GCA_037414775.1 Zonitis immaculata | reverse complement strand
GTGTGTAGTGAAATAATGTTGATAGAAGCCTATATAGAGTCGCTATAGACAACAGAAAATCAATCGATATCGCTATATAGTTAGTAGGGTGTAGCGGGAAATCCCCTAAATAATTTCAAGGACATCTGCTATCTCTCTTATTTCATATAGAAAAATTCTACATACATAAAAAATTACAATGTTCATATTATTATTGTTATTATTATTATTATTATTACTGTTGTTAGAATAAAATGAGCATCAAAGAGCACACTTGATAGGTTAAAGTTTAATGTTGTAATTTAGAAAAAAAAGTGCCTCATAAAACAAATGATTAGAAATAAACAAAACAAAAACAGTGTAATTACCGTTTTGTCAACAGCAACAATACAACCGGTAAAATAATAAAATCAAATATTTCATTTATACCGGCTGTCCGCTCTCTCTCTCTCTCTCTCACTGCCAGTGTCAGTGACACACACACACAACGTACTTTTACGCACGTATTGGGTCCATTGTCTCTCTTTATCTTTTTGCTGTTGTCTCTTTCCCGCACATTTACCCTCCTCGATTATGACGCTCCTTGTGTCAATTTTAGTAACTAAATTCTTACAACATAAGAGTTCACACCCACTACTACTAGTGTCAATACCTGTTTATAAGAAGCGTAAAGCTTACATGTCCACATTTTTGCGTGACATCCACATTTAGTTAGTACCGCAACCAACAGGCGGCGATAGTAGTTGTTAGTTGAGTCGCATGACAGCTCATCAATTTCAACTAACTTCATAACTGTGAATAGATTGAAATACCTAAATACTACTACCATCGCCCCCTATATGTTGGTCACGGTACTAACTAAATCTAGATGGATAGAGATATTCATCATCTCACTTGCACTCATATATTTTATTACAACTTAAGCTAGTAAGGACGCTATCGCAGTAAGACATTTTGAGCATCTGCACATTAGTGCGGATTGTCGCGGAAAAATTTATCTCAACGAACGATAATACAATCTATTTTTTTTTCACTTTTGTCCCCCTCCATCATTTCTGACATTAAACTAACCTAAAAAAACTGTCATCTGGAATAAATTTTTTAGCGAATTATTGGAGTGGGTAGGGGGGGTTAGTGGAACATCGGACAAATTTTGCTCCGTTCCGCATTGTTCCGATCCGCGGTAGTATCATAGACAACTTTATACGGAAAACGGACGCGTGGCTCGGGCGTGAAACGCCACTATAGCCTAGATTGAATTTCCATGTACAATAATAATTAGCTATTGTTTTTTTGGTCTTGTTCCCAAATAAATCAGGTTATGTCCTTTCAATTCCGAATGATCGATAATAAAATGAAACAAACGAACAAATAAAAACAGTTCTATCGAACAAACAACTTGGCAAAAATCTTGGTAGGGGACTCGAATGAAGCCAGCTGTTATATTCAATTATTACAACAATTCACTCATCATACAGATGTTTCTAAACCAGCTCAAATATTATGTATCATCATTATTAATATTATTAAATTATATTGTTAGATACCATTGTACTAAGTACTTTTATTATTAAGTAATTAATTAATTAATTAATTAAGTATATCTATCTCAGTAATAGAAAGCCGACTTTTGGAAAATAAATTCATAAATAAACAAACGAACAAAAATAACGGATTACTGGATTTATTATACAACAACAGATGGATGATTGAAAATTTACTTAGTCTATTAATAATTATGATGGGGATTATTTTTTTTATCATTGATAGAAATTTGAGAGAATTGCCTAGCATTTGTATCTAATGATCTTAAGTAACTATACAGGCTGAGTCAATAGTGCGAGGACGGAAGACAGTGGCTGTGTTAATGAAAATTGAAAAAAAAAAGTTTTGATATCGTCAGTCATCATATAACTATAACGACAGGAGCTGTGCATCGATTAAAATTATTTCCAGCTTCATCTGATATTCCACTATTCCAGGACCGTACTCAACTTTTTTTCTTTCAAAATGGAACCTCATATATTTTTTTGTTATATTCCGATATGTTGTTCTAAATGCTACATCTGTATATATTTATTTTAAATTTTGAATGCCACGTTGCCAAGTTGTAATATGTTTCGTGGAAATTTTCAAAAATTCACGTACTCATTCAAAATTCTCTATCAGCATTATTATTATTAAATATTAAAAATTGAAATTTGACATGTCGATAAATAAAGTTTGAGTCTTTTGGACGGTGTTAATACAATTAGATTTTATTATACAGGGTGTTTACTAGAAGCGTTTATTCGGAGAGCCATAACTTTGCTATTTTAAATGGAACACCCTATATTTTTCTAAGGCTATAGGTAGCCCTACTAATTATCTTTCACATAGGCTATAAGGCTACCGAAAATCTGGCGTGTTTTATTGAAAATAACAAAGTAATGGCTCTCCGAATAATCGCTTCTGGTAAACACCCTGTATAATAAAATCTAATTGTATTAACAGTATTCGAAAGACTCAAACTTTGTTCATTGATATGCCAAATTTCAATCTTTAATATTTAATAATAATACTGATAGAGAATTTTCGAAAATTTCCACAAAAATACTAATAATTTGGCAACCTTGCATTCGAAATTTGAAAACAAAAAAAATAATTTCCAGATATAGCATTTAGGACAACAAGTCGGGACGTGGTAAAAAAATATATAGGCTTCCATTCGAAAAAGAAAAAAAAAAGTTGAATACGGCCCTGGAATAGTGGAGCATCAAATAATTTTAGTCGTTGCAACTCCTATCGTTATATATGACGACATCAAAACTTTTTTTTTTTCAAATTTTCATTAACAAAGCCACTATAATCCGTTCTCGCACTATTGATTCATCCTGTATAGTTGGGCAAGTTCGATAATAGAACGAAATTGCAATTATAGTTTCATTATAAAAAAAAAAAAACGAACATCTGTTGAACGTATAACCGATAGAATCGTGTAAGAATTTCTTTATTCGAAATGGATTTACCGTTAAATCGAACGTATACAGTAAGAGTCGTCACTCTCTGAGTCAATTAGATGAGCATATTCAAAAAGAAATGACAGCAGTACTCAAAAATGTCTACTCACGTCTGGATGAGTATAGCAACGTGATAATAAATCATATTTGTTGTAAATTCTTAAGAATGGAATCTGTATTACCGACTGACGCGATAGTCTGTCAAACTATGACAGATTGGAATTCGTTGGAGAAGTGGCAAATTCAGTATGGGCTGTGACTTCATTTAGTCATTCTTGTTGACATCGAAGCCTATATCGGCTTGATATCAAATTAATTTTGGACTCACCTTGTTTGACGGAGACATATTTCGAATTTAGAGCAGCAACGAAACTAGCTTGCGGCAATGAATCTTCCAACGAAAACAATTCATCTTTCGTAACCGAATTCGAACGTGTCTTCAAGACAGCTTTCGAACCGATTGGACTCAAATAAGCACCATTACGGTCACGTAATGCCAATTGTCCACTATGATATTCAGCTGAGAATAGACAATCTTTCGTACATGTCTCAATCAATTTACCCGTTAACGATAAATATTTATTATTGCATGTATGTATTGCATATTTGCCAGATTCGTCTAAACGGAATTCCAATGTAAATAATGTATCTTCACCCCATGGTATATTGGCATCAACATGGATTTCATCGAGATTCTCCGATAAATGAGCGAAACGTTTACGGCCGATTGAACGTAAATTCATTTGTGGACGTGCAGCTAAATGGATATGCCAAAATTCGTTATCAGTTGGTATTTTTGCTGTACATGTTAATTTATCCGATGATGCACCCAAGAAATAACCACGTACAACATTACGTAACGCCCAACGACCGCTACCATCTTCAGCTACACTTATTTGAAATTTACTACCCGGCTCTTTCTCATCATTCTCACATGTCACATTACCGAAAGAATCGACAGCTAAATATTTATCTAGATGTGAACGTAAATAGATCATACCTAAAAAAAAAAATGATACTATAGAAGAATCACAGTTGATAGAGTATGGGTGGAGTTGAGTCGTAGAGTGCTCCGCCCACCGCACTTAGCTCCGCCCATACTCTCTCAAAACCACTTACTATCACCGGCATTACTATTGTCCGGTTCTAATGTCCAAATTTGTTTTTTTTTCAATGATGTACCATTCGCATTGATTTTAAAACCGAATGTTTCAGCTGTCAAATAACGATATTTCGAATTGATCAAACCAATTGTCCAACAACCTTTCTGTTGATTTTGTGTTATTATATCACCACCACTATTACAACCGTTTAAATCGCCATTATTGGCATGATGATGATGATGGCCATTGATTCCATTCATTTTTAATGACTTTTTAAAATCGGCAGTATTCTAGAAATTGAATTGCTCGATGACAATTTTTTGACATTTATGTCAATCACGAAAAAAAAAAGGATGCAATCTTTTTTTTTTTGGAAAATTCTATGAAATAAATGAGGTTATTGTAGAAAAGAGGAAGAGAAAGGTAACAACAATTAACAACTGACTCCCATTACAGGTCATCTAGAATTTTATAGTAAAAGTAGGATATTCTAATGTAAAAAATGTTGATGAACGATATTCATATTCATACCTTCTATCAGTAGTAAGCGTGGAACGGAACGGAACGGAATTGCTCGGATCGCTAGCTGAGCGAATTTATTCGACATTCCGCTGCCGCATCTCCAATCATTTTTAAACAAATTTAGCCCCGACAACGTCGTCTCGATAGTTTTGCTCATGTGGTAATGTGCGGGGTTGTCAAATTTCCGTTCCGTTCCGTTCCGCGATAGTGTGCTTACTGCAATATTCAGAATTGGAAGATGATGGAAATTGTTTTATTTTTTGTGTGCCTTGTTAAGCAGTAAGCACACTATAGCACAACGGAAAGTAACGGAACGGAAACTTTAAGCCTCCGCACACTAGTACGGAATTCCACAGAATCATCATATGCTAATAATGCTTTTGTTTTTGTTTTCTTTGTTAATTTTTGACATTAGACTATAACCTAGAAATTATAAACTAAATTGTCGAAATGACATCTGCACAAATAAATTATTGGAGGGGGAAGCGTAACATCGGAAAAAATCGATTCTGTGCGGACTCTAATTTGAAATATATTCCTTTTATTCCGTTCGATTCCGTTACGCGATAGTGTGCTGACTGCTTTATCGTCCGATAAATGAGATGGGATCGAAATATAGAATTAGCGTTAGATAGATTGTGACAGCAGGTCAAAGAGATAAAGTGAAAAACATAAGGCAGCAGAGATAGGAGAGAACTAGAGAGAGATACACAAAAAAAAAAACAAAATGTGAAGCTCTATCTTGTTTCGACGTCCGTTGAACGGACGTTTTGACGTTCTGACGGCCGTTGGTCGAAATTTGCTCGTATGAACTCTCCCATTAAAAAACGGACGTCAATACAGCGTTGTGTGAATGGCCTATTGGGAATCAGAACAACCAATTGGCGTTGCTCATGCGAATAAAGCAGTAAAAGCACACTATCGCGGAATGGAATGGAACGAATTAAAGTACGCACACTACTGTGGAATGGGATTACTCGGATCCGAACAAATTTATCCCGGACGACGTCTTCTCGGCAGTTTTGTTTATATTTTCAGATTAATTCCGTGTAATTCCTCACTAATGTGCGGCGTTACAAAATTTCCGTTCCGTTTCATTCAGTTCCGCGATAATGTGCTCACTGCTTAACGCTTCCATTTGAAGTGAACTATCACTACAAGATTTAAGTAAGGTTAGTTCGACAGACGTCAAAACAACGTCATCCTGACTGGCAATTGTTTGGTTTACCGGGAAAATGACATTTTAGTCCCGATAGTGGATGAATTTGTTGGCCTACCGGTTGCCTCCGTTGGTCCAATTCGAACTGTGTTTATCTCAACGTCCGTTCGACGGACGTCGAAACAACGTTAAGTGTGTGTGTGTGTGTGTGTGTGTGTCGCCGCCCGTAAACATTAATAAATATTAAAAATTTACAGTTATCTACAAAACAAATAGTTTTCTTTTTTTTTTTTTTCAAATTTTATCTAATAGCGGAAAACAACAAACTAGATTTTAAAGTTGAACAGGAATCGAACAATTTCAATAATAAATTATTATAATTAATGAATAAACAAATGAATAATTGACACAAAAACAATAATTTTCATAGCCAACTATTTATAAGATTATTATTGTTGGTGAGGAGATAGTGACCTTGGAATGCAATGTCGTTCACCTATTATTCTTATATAGTTGTACTCATATAAGGTGTGTGTTTTGTTTTTTTTTTTGTTTTTTTTTTCTTCCAATCTTCTCTTACACACGTATGGAATAAATGAATATTTTCTATGATTCTCCAATAATTATTAACGTACCTCTTTGTTACAATTAATGATAAAATTAATTATTAATTAATTAATTAATTACTTAATTAAATAGCGTATTAAGTCATATTAGATCGTATAACAAGATAATTTGGATACGGTTTGTTAAATTTTCTTTACCTTATTATTTATTATTATTGGAATAAAATTTTAATTATTATAATAATTTCCTCTTACAGTCGTTATATGAGATCATTTACCTTTTGTTTAATTTCTAATTAATTAATTAATTAATTAGAAAAGTAATGGTATTGAATAGTAGGCAGAATCTATAAACAAAGACATTCCATGGCACACTCTATCTTGCACTAAAGATTCGGTGTTGTGTCTCCAAAGAGTCGAATTTTTTTTTTCTATTTTTATAATATTGGCAGCCTTGAACTTGTCCTGAAATATCACCACCAACACCCATTCATCATTTTTTCCAACCAAAACTATATACAGACGACGATTAAAAAAAAATATATATATATATGTTGGAAAACAAAACACTCGATTTTATTTTTTTTCTACTTCACCCTTCACCCCTAACAAAATATATTAATTTGAGACACTCGATTATATAGAAATTGGAATTTTGCGATGAAAATTATGGAATAACTGTACATTTTCTATAGTTGAAAGGGAAAATCGAAAATTTGCCACCCCAATATCGAATCAAACGCCATTTGAAGTAGGGGCGTTTCCTGCCGACATCAACCCCCGCAACAAACAAAAAATCTATTTCTTCCTAATTATTAATTCTAGATGAAATTGAATTCTAAACAATACTATATATATATATATATATATATAGTTTAGTGGAGGAAGCTACAGGGTGATAAAGAAACCGACAAAAAAAACAAAAGTATTGTTCTTATGATAATCAACTTCCGGTGCATGTCTGTCATCCGTGATTAGAGATTAAGAAGGTAGAAATAATAAATATGTACAAATGATAATAGAAGAGGAAAGGAGAATAAGAATCAGGATGGCTGGCTTATAGCTGATAATGTTATCACGGCCCGTAGAATATTAAGACAATATTGATTATTTCTATTTATTACTAATAATAATAATAATTATTATTATTTAAAGGACGATTAGGGAAAAAATACTTACAATTTTCCAATAAATTTGCACAAAATTATCACATAAACTGATTATTATAATTATATCGAATAGTTGAAGAAAATTCCGTTTTTCTTGTTGTAACAACAACAAAAATTAAATATAAATAAATAAATAAATAAACAAATAAATGGTTGATGTTGTTGAGCTGTAGAAGGATGGTGACTGTTTGCGTCTGAGCAAATAAACTGACCGGCATTATATATTGGGATGGGGTGGGGGAGGTCTTTATACAGTCAGTGGCAAAAAGATGAATCATATCATCCATTCTACAGGGTGTAATTATTTGTTAGTAATTGTTTTGTTTTTTTTCTGGTATACCTCGTATCAATTTTTATACGCTCCAACTACAATTGTGATTATATTTCTTTTAAATGGTACTGTTTAAAAAAAATTATACTTATTCCAAGTATTATCTGATACTATCGGTAATTATCAGACCATATCAATAAAATCTGATATCAATTAAAGAAATATGAATATTTATACAGGATATCTTAACCGTTGAAGACAACCTACATAATTCTACATTATTTAGATTGTTTAATACAGTCAAACCTCTATTGGACAGACAACTATGCGTTAATGAATGACGTCGGCTCGATGGATAAAGTTATCACTTTATCACTAAAGAGCAAATATGGGCTGTGTAACGATCGTACTACCACGTCAAAGTTGGCGTTGATTCTGTGAACGTACGTCCGTTGATTGTTTCAACCGCCTGTCGGTATTGCAGATCACTGATGCTAATTACAATAATTGTAGTTTTATATGTAATTATTAATTAATAGCAAACTTTGATTTTCTACAATCTTACACGAATTTTTCGATTTATTTTACATTTTTCAATCATTTTATCATCACACATTTATAATCCAGTCTCAATATTCTAACCTTAATTTTTGTCAAAAAATGTCAACAAATGTCAAATTTGATTACGCATGAACTACGCTAGGCCCTACGTTCTTTGAGGAGAAGTAGTCGACTGAAAAAGTGATTGATACAGTTTCGCGACGTTACAGCCAATATTTTAGTAGAATCGACTGTGACTATCCTCACTATTTTTTTTTTTACTTGAGTGTACAGGGAAGGAGCAACGACATCTCTTATGAGACTAAATTGGGAAAATCATTTCTGAAAAGAGATGTTTAGGGGTCGCTAGTGTCGATTTCTGGATGACTTGTAGATGCACATGAAGCTAGCGCTTTATGAAACTTCTTGTAAACAAAGTGAAGTTAGCACTAGATCTGATCAATTGTTTATATTTATTTTTTTTTTTGTCTAATTTATCCTCCGAACATGATGAAAACTTGTGTTGTAAAAATTTAGTAGGCGATTCTCAATTTTTTTGTTTAGTTCTGTCTCATTCTAATATGACGGTCATCACTTCCTTTCAAACTTTCCCAGAAATCTATTGTGGCGCCCCCTAAACACCCCATTCTGAGCCAAACTTTCCTCCTTATTCCCTCTGCACTACATAATCTCTATTCGTTCACTCTCTAACATAGCTACAGTAAAACTTCTCTTGGACGGACACATACGTGAAAATAGAAATTCTCTAACGATCCCTACGAAAAGTGATTTGGGTTTTCCTTAGTTTGATGAATAGAAATAGTGATTTGGCAACGCGGCACTGTCTATAGAATGTTTGAAATAATGGTAATTTAGTCGCTTATCTCGAGTAGAGTAGTAATAAACTGTTGCCAAATCTAAACGAATCTACGGAATTAGGACATTTTTGCATTTGTGGCGCCGGGAGGTCGTGGTTGAGTGAAAACCACGAGTCAAGAGACTGATGGAGAGGCATCTCGGAACTTTGGGACAGCCTGTATATTTACATAAAACCTGGAATATTGTGTGTGTGTGTGTGTGAACATCATGCTCTGGTTTTTACCGAATTTTTATTTGAATCAATTACCAAATTAATTTATTTTTATAACGAAAAATATTTCAATACCAAATTTATTCAAATTTTTCAAACCAATCATTATTTAAATGATTATAAAATTAATGACAATGATGATTTTTTTTCGAATGATTGTTAAATTTTCGATTATCAATCAACATTTCCATTGCACTTCGTGTTTCTTTAGGGAAATTGATTTTATCATTACGACAACCATCGGAATCCTCCCATTCTGTAGTCGTATCATTATCATGATTATTGCGATGATTATTATGACAATATTGTTCTTCATGATTGAAATTTCGACGTAAATCTACCATTAAATTAACAAATTTCTCATGATGATGACGGGGATGATTCGTTAAATTATTATTATTATTATTGGGATTTCTATGTGGTTTCTTCAAACAACAAATCGGATAGCAGTCGGTTTGAGTTGACTTATCAATTTTTTTTACAAATGATGATTGCGATAGATTATTTAATAATTTTTGCATTAATAAATGTTTCGGTAAAGTTTTACCCAAATTTTTAGACATTTCTTACAAAATTTTTGACAATTTTCATCAGTTTTTTTTTTGGTATTTATTTTTTTTCGTTTTATTTAGTTGGCAACATATTGACACTTGTCAAATTTAAATACAGGCCGTCCTATGGAGTATGGAGGGCAGAGGGAAAGAGCAACATCTCTTATGAGACTAAATTGAGAAAATAATCTCCGAAAAGGGGTGTTTAGAGGTCGCTATTGTAGATGTCTGGGTGACTTGTCAATGCACATGAAGCTAGCGCTTTATGGATCTTGTAAACATAGTGAAGTTAGCACTAGTAGGCAATTCTCTCAGAAATCTACGTGGCGCTCCTTAAACACCCCATTTTGGTCCAAACTTTTCCTCCGTCCCTCTACACTCCATAGGTCGTCCCAAGAATGCGAGAAAACTCATCCATAGGTGACGAACATTCTTGCGGTGCTCGGAAAATTTGGACGCAACGTCTTGGACCATTAAAAAAAAAGCTGATAGTGTATATAGTTACTCTTGTCCATTAACTTGCATAATGGGCCTGATAGTCTATGAGGCACTCAACTGATAACAGTGCGGAAATACGGAGACTACAGCGCCGTCTATGCTCTTGGCCATTTAGCGCGATCTTTAGTAAAACTGGATATTTATAGCTTCAATGAGAATATTTGAACAAAATTTCCGTGGTTCTATGAGAGATCGATGGGAGCCAAATCGGGTGATCTTGCTGGCCCAGTCAATTTTTTGTGTTTCCCCCGATTCATAAAGAATTTAATTGAGAGAAAAGGACAATATGGTACTAAACCGTATCCAATTAAGTAGCTATAATGTTGATGATAACAATCGGAAATATATCCAAAATCTAACATTAAAAATTTATTTCCTATTTGAATAGACAGAAAGTTACACAGAATTTTTTAAAATTTAATTCATATTTTAAGATTTTCTTAGAACACAATTAAATTAAATAAATTAATCAATTGACCACAAAAAAAAAAAATAATCATCTACGTCTGTCGTAATCAGAGTGTGACCTGTTATAATTGCCTTACATCGGAAAAGTGAACGGTTTCATTATTTATGTTATCGTTTCCTGTAAGATCTGAATACTCATTAAATTGCTTATAATAAGTTACTTAAATTATTTAATTAAATTCTATAATTACTTGAACAATTCAAAATTGTATCGGCAACCAGTAATACACTAATATAATAGCTTGTACCCAAGGTTCATATAACAACTAGACCTCTAACTGCGTATAGCAAAAGTGCTTCATTTTTTAGTAATTGGTTGCCAATTAGTTTCGTTAAGCAAATCGGACTAGTACGATCTGTTGCGTATTCATTTGTATATAGCATAGCGATAATAATTGGGTAAAATCGAA
>JAZBGX010002849.1:0-11328 GCA_037414775.1 Zonitis immaculata | reverse complement strand
CCTATAAAGGTGTGTGTCTGAAGGCACTCCATGACATCGGTAGTCTTCATTGAGTCAAAGCCAAAATTATGCCCGAATTTCACAACAGCTACTGAGCTACTCGAGTACCATGCGAAAGTGTCTGTCTCAAATAGAACGTTCTTGGTCCACATGGGTTGTAGCATACAAGTGTTATTGGGTGGTTCAACTGACAATGAGTTCTAATAACTTCAACACCAGATGCCAATTAGTAGTAGCGCACTTGCTAATTTTTTTTTTCGGAAATTTTGTTGTTGCTCCTTCATCAATCCACAATGCGAATATTATTATAAGTCCCTGAGCGATTTTTGAAGTTCAACAACCATCCACAACAGCAATGTTTGAAGTCTTTCCATATTTAGCATCAATAAAGGACTTTGTCTGTCACCGATAATAGTCCACAATGGGAGAATTCGTTCCAAACGAGATTTCTGTCCTCCAAAATTACTAAATAACCGTAATGACAATAGCGGATTGAATGAAGCCACATTTCAATTAATTATAAGCAAGGTATTGCTGTATTGAACGCAAATTAAATTAATTCACACAATTACGGGATGAATTACAGGGAAATAAGTACACAAATTTCCAGATCTATGATTTATTTATTCATATAAATATGCTAAATTCAAAGAAATAACGTAAATCTAAGTGGAAAATTCGTTGAATAAGTTGCAACAAGACGTTCGGCGTTTTGTGTTTCTCAAAGCAACAAATAAATTATGCATGCATTAAATAGAAGCAATTAGTTTGTTTTTTTCAATTGAATACTTTGATTAATAGAAAACAAATGACTTGATCTTTATTATCAATGAATAATTGATTTAATAAAAAAAATAGCATGCAATTATTATTTTGTGACTGCTATTGATGAATTTTCATTTGCAATTCAAAGATTTCTTTCAATACCTTTGATATTTTCTGATTATTCTTATTATTATTATTATTATTATGCAAAAATTGATCTTTATGTTGGGTTTTACCTTGAACTTCGTTGCAGTGGAATGTGCTTCACGAAATTGATGAAACCTGTTGCGTTTCTCGTTGAAATTTCTATATTAACGATTCAAATTAGAGAGTCATTTAATTTTGATAGCGAACAAAATAATAATAATGAAAATAATGACAAGAAAAAACAACACTCGAACACTTATTAATTTAATTTAAATAAATAATAAATTTTGTAATAAAATTATTTTATTTCTTCAAATATTTATTGATAATTTTTTTTCTTTTCGGTTGTTATCTATCGGAATTTTGCAGTTTACCGGAGCTGAGTTATCGCGTAACTAAATCTAATTTATTTTGTTAGTGATTGAACCATCCCCTAATAACGAAGAGCATGTGCAATGATGCACATTTTGCATCTATCGAGTGCATATTTTTGCAACCACTCACAATTAATCGTATAAATTATACCACCCCTATTCAATAATCTCACTATTATTATATAAGACATAATCTATTATAGAATCATATCAATATTAATATGATTAGAAGGGTGTAGAATTTGTATTACCAATTTTTTGTTTTTCTAAATTTAATTTAAATAATCGCGCGTCACTATAACCAATCACATGAATTTTACCATAATCCAACAATTGTACCAACTGAATACAATAAAAAGTACCTGTTGTAAACGTACAGTTTTCGATTATTTTTAAAATGTCCGCTGAAAGAAAATATGAAATTTTCCGCAATTTCCCAACATCCTAAACGTAAATCCATTGAATTTTCTTAACAATTTAACATTTCCATTTTTTTAGAATTATCAGAAATAACAATTTACGATCATCGTATTATCTGGAATTATCTACCTAAAATGGAAATTTATAACAAATGAAAAGTTGAAGAAATTATAGATAGCAGTTAGGATTGATGATAGAAAATTGTATAATTTAGTAATTTATCTATTTTATTCGATGGAAAATCGTAAATTCTTTCGAGTTAAAAAGAAAAAAAAACAATTGAATTCCTTTTTTTGTTACAGACTGGTAAATTGATAAAAGAAAATATCGTTGTTTGGTCATTGTAGGTAAGTCCTAAGATGTAAAGTCATGCTGCTAAATAGTCTTTTTATTTCGAATAATTGGTATAAATAACAAAATTAGGATAGTTGTGGAAATGATGAAGTGAAACGAAATTAATTTGAACAAAAACAATAATTTTATAAATTGATGGAAACGATAGGTAAATTATAATTATTATGTGACTAGAAACGTCAACAATATATAAAAGTAATCAATAAATTAAGTATGATAACGATGGGAAAAAAATCTACTATCACCACGTTCATTTTAAAGTTTAAAGTTGATCATATGTATATAGTTGGTATGGCAGTTATTTGATCTGTCCAGCTTGGATGTCGCGTAATTGATCAGAATCGTCTTTATCTTCTACTTCATGTTCTTTCTTTATTTCACCTTGGCGTTCTTTCTTCATTTTCTCCTCCATCTCTTGGAATTTCAACGCTAAATATCTAGAAAAACAACCAACAACAAATTTTCGAGTTCTACTATTAAGTTAAATACTAATTAATATTACTTATCGACTAATGGTCCGCTATAATCTTCCGGAAATTTCGGTGTTAATGGTAGAATATATTTATATAAACGTTCATTCAATACATATAATTGTGCTGTTGATGAACATTTAACATTATACCACCAATCGCATGTTAATGCAACTTGACTAAATATCGTACCATTCGGACATAAAAACGATGCTTGTCCACCATTCAAATCACAATAATGCCATACTTGACAATTCGTATTTGGATCACCAAAGAAACCTTTATAACGTTGTGTTTTACAATTGAAATTTGTTTGCGGTATTGTTGATAATGCTGGATAATCGATACCAGGACGGCCTGGTGTACCACCATCTATTGTATTAGCTGGGAAATTTTGTACAATCGTTCCGTCTGGTAAATCTTTATTATTATCAACAACTACAATTGGTTTTGTTAATTTATCTGTTGGTTTTTTATTTAAATTATTCAAAATCTTCACTAATGTCTTTATACTATTGTCGATATTTTCCGGTGTTAATGTATGTGGTAATGCATTGGAAGCTTGTAATTGTTTCAAAATTTGACTTAATGTATTATCTTTCGGTTGGACTGGTGTTGTTTGATAATAGATCGGTGGTAATTGTGTTGTTGTTGTTGCCAAATAATTATTATCAATTATAATATGGTGTGGTTTATTAATTAACGGTTTTCTTAATTGATTTTGATATTTTTGATTAATTATTAATATTGGTTTTTTAATTCGATCACCGAATTTCGGTAGATTCAAATATTCCGGTTGTGTCTGATAAATATTATAAATTAAATTATCTTTATAATTTTTATTATTTGTTGTTGTTGTTAAATCAACATCTGTCGGTGTATAAGTATGGAAAATTGTTTTAATTAAAGGCGATTGTACTTTATAATGTTGATTATTATTATTATTATTATTACCGTAATAATTACGTATTGGTATAGTATTGTAACGGGTTTTCTGTGGTAAAACAAAACGATTTGTTTGTTGTTGTTGTTGTTGTTGTTGTAATAATTTCAATTGTGCCAATTTATCATAAATTCCACTATAATTTGGTTGTTCAATTTTTATTCTAGATGGTTGTTTTGGTAGAAATTTCTCTCCATTATGATTATCAATATTATCAACATCATCATTGATATATTGATAATTTTTTATAATCGGTATAAATGGTCCTGGTAATGCATTACTTTCTAGAAATGGTGTAAATTCGCTATTACCATTATCCAAAAATTGTTGTTGTTGTTGTTGTTGATTAACGTAATAATTAATGTATGGTAATAAACGTTTTTGGCGTTCGTTATTTAATGTTGTTGTTGTTGTTGTTGTATTAAATGGCACTATGTTATGTTGTTTATTATGGTCGTCTTTCATTTTATTTGCCATTTGTGCTATACGTGAACCTTCAGGTTTATCATGGTGAATGGTGCTTATTGCGAACAACATCTGCGGTAATACTGTAATAACAACAATTTTTATTATTTGTCTTGTTTGAAAGTAAAGAAGAAAATCAATTTGCTCTAAGGCAAATCTAATTTTATCTAAAAAAATATTAAATATAGAAATTTCCATTCACTACATTCAATCTCTATATAGGTGCATTTTAAAATCCAAAGAAAAACATAAATATGTAGATATACAGAGTGGTCCACCCGAGGCTTTCCTGGTCTTGTAAGTCTGGCTCTAGTGGGTGCAAATCAAAAAAAAAAAAAAGTGTGATATTTAGAGAACATTTTGACGTTAAAACGCGCTCCCAAACTAGAGTTTCTACAAGACCAGAAAAGCCTGTGGCGGACCATCCTGTATGTATATGGGTACACATCTTATAAGTGAAAGCTATAATTTCCTTGTTTATGGTTCATTGCGTATTTTGGTTGATCAATTAAATTTTCCACTACTTACATTTACATTTTCTTAGATTTATAATATGCGATAAATTATTATTAATTATTTAATTTAATTATGAATTATGAATTTGAAGGAAATGAATGTTTTATATTTTTAGTTATTATGAAAAAAAAATAAATCCATACGACTATTTTATTTGAATATTTCGATGTAATAAATTATAAACTATACAGGATGTCTCACAATCAGTAGTGCGAGTGTCTTCCATATAATTTTTATAGAGTGTAGAGGGGCGGACTACAAGTGAAAAAAATGGTCCGCGGCCATTAAAATATTCTCCATAGAGCACACCAGCGCCCTCATTTTTTCTCTAGTTTTAGAGCCACTTTTTATATACAGACATTTTACTCCCCTCCTCTACACTCCATAATACAGACATTGTACTCCTCCCTTCTGCACTGCATAAGTCAAGTGCTACATGAGAAACGGTCGTTATGCTTAACAATGGATTTGAAGGAAAACAAAACCTAAAAACATTAAAATTTATAAAAATCGACTCGTTGTTATAGGAAAATTTCAGCACACGTGCGCGAATATAGTGACAAATAGATTTATAGATAGAGAAGCGGAAGTCACGTTTCCGCATAAATATGGGAATATAGACATAGTTATATGGATGGATTTAGATAGAGTCGTTTTTTCGCACATGTGCGGAAATAAATGGCTAAAAAACATAGTTGGTCACAAAACACGAACTCAACACCTGTCAATAGACATCGTTCGATTTGTATTACAAAAAATTATGTTATTATTCACGGTTTTGCGTTCAGTCACTACAGCCTGTATATATAGTGATAATGAGCACTTAAATAAAAATTCAGGAGATAACTCAATCCAACAGTGAAGCCATGATTTTGCTAAGATTGAATCTTTTATTTGATCGTTGTAACAATAAAATCTATACAGTTTATAATTCGAGGATCAAAGGGGCGCCATTCTGTATATAGAGTGACTTTGGAAATAATGGGAATGATTGCTAAATTGAGTAGAAAATGTGCAGTTCTAGCGCAGAGTATGAAGTTATGTCGCACCCATGGGACACCCTGTATATATAGATCATTTAAAATTATTGTAATTTGAAAGTCATCACGATAATCGTGAACTGTGAAGGACGACCGATATATTGGTGAAAGTGTATCATTTGTTTTTTTTTTTTTGGCTGTAAAACAAAGGTTATAGAATTTTTTTTGTCTTATTAAAAGACATTTTTATTTTTTTATTGTAATTTTTCATTACACAATTTCAATGATTTGTTGTATATACGTATAGAATTTGGTGTAATTTGATAATTTATTAGTTTTTAATCAACCCTAATATTGATTTTATTGAGAGAAAATTAGAAATATAGAGAAAGCAGCATTTATGACTTCTTGTTTAGAAATAAAAAATAAAAACACACCGTATGGCATACATTTTTTTTTTTTTTATAAAAAATTTCATACACAAATAAATAAATCATGTAATAAATCAGCGTTTACCAATCTGTGGTACGCGAGTTACGCGTTGGTGGTACGCGAAAAATAATCAATAATGGCGGAGAGACAATGGAAGAAAAATTAAATCATAAAATTATCATTGAAACGCTTTAAATATTTCAGACAATCATTTTACGAAGTGGTACAATTTAGCGTGATACGCGACCCAAAAAAGTTTGAGAAACGCTGTCATAAGTAATACAACAGCTGTTTTATAGGAATTTTTATTTTATTTGATTTTTCTATTGCGAATTGATTATAATTATATTTTGTTGTTATCTATTATTATTATTATTATTATTATTATTGATAGAATCCAGGAAACCACTTTTGTTTTAGAAATTTCGGTTTAATTCGATTTATATACAAATAATATAAACTGTAATTTGCAAATATACAGGCTGGACCGTATTAGGTTTTCCTTGGCTAGAGCTGTAACTCTAGTGGAGCAAAAAAAAAAACCGCACTGGAGGATCTACAGTGCGATATCTATAGATATTTAGCGTTAAAATGGTTTTTCTATAACGTTGCGGGAAATGTGGAAAATATTATATATAGGATTAGATAGATATAATTATGGAAAATTGTATTAATTTTCCAAATTTCCCGATAGAATAAAGACGCCAAAATGTTGTCTATAGATATGACATTTGGCACTTTTTATATCCTCAACTATAGGTCTAGATCACAGCCTTCCAGAAAGTAGGTCTGTTTTGTCACATCGCCGATTGGAGCGCTGATTGTTAGTTGCTTGATTTAATTTGCGTTTGAGTTTCGAAATTATATTATTTAAAATATCCAAGGCGAGATTTTATTTTACTTTAATTTAGGCGACTAAGCAACTAGCGCCACCAAAGGGACTAAAAATCCTGTGATAAATGACATTACAGGGGACTGGACTAGAGTTACAGAGTATGTATAATAGGAGAGTCTGTGGCGGTCCATCCTGTATATCTAAATTATTGATTTTATGCCGATAACACAACTTTAAATTAATAAAACTTTTTACAAAATCAATTAAGATACTTTATAATAAAATAAATTTCTAGTAATATGTATTTTGGGCGATTTTCATTGTCAAATAAAATTGTATACGGAATACAATTGATTTAGAACTAACTGAAATCTAATTATTTTTTCTTTTATAGTTTAATATTGAATTATTCTCATATATAGCAATTGTAGGAGTTTCCTGAACTTCCCTAGTTAACTTGAAAACGTTAATTAATAATTATGATGTATATTTTCTATTAAACAGTAGATATATCTCTGTTCTATATACACACATACAGGATGGACAGCTTCAGGCTTACCTAATTTAGCTGTAACTCTAGTTCTAGTGGAGAGGGCGAAAAAATCGTACTTGAGAATCTAAAAGTGTGGCGGTCCACCTGTATATATAGTTTTCAATTGATACAGGATGGTCCGCCAGAGGCTATCCTGGTCTTGTAGGAACTCTGGTTCTAGTGGAGGGGAAAAAAATGCGCTCGAAGATCTAAAGTTTGAAAATCGTTGTAACATCAAAATGTTCTCTGAATATCACACTTTCGATCAGCAAGTCCGTCTTTTTTTTGCAACCACTAGAGCCAGATCAGGAAAGTCTCTGGTGGACCAGCCTGTATATTCATTAAATATTGTCTTAAATTTTGATTGGAACTCAGATAACAATATACGATTTCTTTTTATTGTTATCAAAGTGAATTATAATAGAATGTTAATTGTTTTGTGTTTTTTTTTTGCCTAATTATTAGGTGGTTGTTGTTAATTGTTTTTTTTTTTTTTGTTTTGTTTTCTATTTATTAGTGAAAAATTCTATTGTTAATGCCATTTATTTTCTATATATCGAGTTTCTATACTAAACTAGATAGTTGGATATTTTATAATTCGAGTATTGTATTTATTATTTTGCTTCCTGAATGGAAAGTAGGCGATGGATTTATTCAACATTTCACTCAATAAATAATCAAATAGAAATACAACAATATTATATAAAATTATATTGAGTGATTTTGATTCATTTCTGGTCGAATTTCTAATAATAATGATTCCTATATTAGGTATTTTTCCAAATTTTTATATAAAAATTCTCTAATCAATATACAAGGTGTATCACATAGACTGTTGATTACAAGAATCTTTGTTCTAGAAAATAACTATATAAACACACTTATATACTCTATTTAATTGTACGATTGTGGTACATTTCCGGTTATACCGTTATATAGTGACCACCATTCTAAATAAAAGTGAATCATGGAAATGTGTACTGTAATAATCAGTTAACCTTGAAAGCAGCGGTGGTAAGTATATATATATATATATGGCGAAACATATTTCTGAAGGCCACACAAAACCAAATATGAAATTACTACACTTAAGGCAAAATAGTTGAGTGTGATCTACAATAGATTGTAAGATGTGGAAGAGAAAGTGGAAGACGAAGGAACATTCTTAAGAATAGATAACAACAGATTGGTTAAAGTGGTACGGAATTGTGAACCGTATGGCTGCAAATCACAGGATAGGTTTGAGAAATGGTGAAATAGCTATATATAGACATTGATTATCCCAATGAAACACAGGCGCTGCTTAAGAAGAAGAGGAGGAAGAAGAAGAAGACGACTATAGTGTAACGTTGTTGTATATCGACAGAGTTTAGTTCAGTCCAGTCATCTAGTTTATTAATTATCAGTACTTCGCGAAATTGTTTGAGTTGAGAATCTTTTATTACATATAGAAATACAGACAGTCCGCAGTCAAGTCTTTTTGTGTTACTTTCAAAGGTCACTACTTTGTCGTGGTGAGGAGTAGAAAAAGCAAAATGTGACGCACAAGCGTACGTAAGTTGTAGTGTATGAGGGGAGGGGGGTATTCCTACTACAGAAGATGAGACTTTTGGAACTTTTTCGTGTCACTGAAGAGATTGCAGAATGATGATGAATATAACGGAAGAGTGATGAATCATCCATGAATAGGGAAGCAATAAGGCGACAGAGAGTGAAAAATAGATATTGCCTGGAAAATGGGAAGAACGGTGTCGCTGGTGGGTCTTCCAATCACCGGAGATCCTCTAGATACAATTTTACAGTCTACATTTGAACATGAATCACCTGGTATATATCTATATATATACATGAATAGAGTTGTATAATTCTTGATTATATTTGTCTCTATTGAATACATCCTATATATTTTCGAAACAACACCACAAATCATGCACCCTGGATTTAATTATGTTTGATTCGTGTTTTCATTTGCATCCATCGGATTGTATATAAACAACATATATAGCGAGCTTTATTATTAAATTTTTGTTGTTATTATTATTATTATTATTATTGTTTTTGTTGTCTTATAAATTCAATACCAAATATGAAGGTTTATTTATAATAAAATCCGGGTATTACCTATTATTATTATTATTATTATTAGATAGCAGGAATTATTATTGAGAAAAGGCAAAAAATTGAATTATATAGGTACAATGTCCGGTTATGTTTGTTATCTTAGAGTTAGAGAATTTTTGTTGTTGTGTTGTTGCAAGGTTATTTGAATATGAATTTGTTAATATTTTTCTAATAGCAATTTAGATGGTGATTGTTAATTTGAAAAACCAACAAATAAATTTATACAGGCTGTACCGACCCGTCTCAGGCGTTCTATTTTTCGGAAAATGTGGAAAATTTTATATTTAATCGAATTTTCCATAATTATGTATCTCATACTTGAGCATACTGCGGCCTGAGTTATAGAGCAGGAAAGCCTGATGAGATGGTTCAGCTTGTATAATGAAACAAATACAAAAATGCTTTATATAAGTATAATGAATAGTTTGTTTTTATTAGTAATTTTCGGTGTATAAATAATTTAATAATAATAAGTAATAACAATAAGGCTTTGTGTGTTATGGGAAATATGCAAAATTTCTGTTTTCTCCATATACATATATATATTTATTTTTTTCTCTCCATTATTATGTACATTATCTAATTTTAAAGTAATATTTCGTTCTAAATTTCTCTAATTTTCGACTCTATTTCTTTAATTGATAATAATTATTATTATAATACCAGACCAGGGTCATTGAGACATACTATATTTTTTTCATTTATAATGAAATTTTCTCTTTTTTTTTTGTTTTGTTTTTCGTTTGGTCCAAATAACTATGATTGTTCTAAATTAATTACCCAGTTTCGTTACGATTAATTAATTTTTATTTTTAATTTATTCAACCCTAAATTTATTATTTATTCAAATGTTAAATAATAATTATAATGAATAAATGGATATACATATTTATTTATTCTACTGTAAATATTCGTATATAAATATAATATATACAGTATGACCATGAAACAAGTACCATACTATAGAGGAGTTTTGAAAAAAAATTAAGAAAGTTTCTTGTCGTTTTCCAGACAGAGCGTGTCAAAGAATTTTTTCGTTTTTTTTTTCGTTTGATGAAAGTATATTCTCTTAAATAAATAGTGTGACTCCTGAAAAACGGGTGTTTAGTATAGTTCCCATAAATTGTGGTCTAGAAACGTACTTTTTTGTTTATTTTTTCGAAATTCACTCCATTTTGCCATATTTTGATCAAAATATACAGGGTTGCTAGAAAATTACCAAATCTAAAACTGCCTCAAAAGAGAACTATCCAGAAGGTTTATTTTGGAGTCAAATATTAGAAAATTATACCTGACAACTAAGGCCTGGTTAAAATACAAAATTTCATAAAGAAATTGATGGCAATATACGGGGCAATACAAAAAGTTTATTTATTATTTTTCTCGTAGAATCAACAATGAAACATTTTTCCATTTGTTAAGAACTTTTTTGGGATATACTGTATATATATGTAGTAGATTTTTTTAATAAAAAAAAAATTACGTATATGAATATACAGGTTGATAAGTTTATTTGAATACAATTTGTATATTTATTGCAAATAATGGCTCAACGAACTATTATTTAATTTACTGTATATAATATGTAAATATAACATTTGTTTATTGTATATATCGGTGTATATATAACGCAAAAGTTTTTCCATCGATTTCAAAATAGGATTATATTCGGAATAAATATCTATATATATATACAGGGTGTCCCACCGGGAAAGCCCTCGATCCAGTACGGCCAAACGACTGGTAGTAAAAATCTGAAAATTTGTGAGCATACCAATATCCGAGGGGCTAGTTCAGCTAAAATATTTTCAAGATGGTAGCACTTCCGGTTATACCGGAAACTGATACTAACTTGCTTATTTTAAATGGAATGCCCTATATGTTACTACATTTTTGGATTTGTTGACAAATTTGAGCCCCACTTTGTTCGCAATGTCTTATACCTGCGACTTACCATTCTTGAGATATTCAACA
>JAZBGX010002848.1:0-11335 GCA_037414775.1 Zonitis immaculata | reverse complement strand
TTTTTTTTGTAGATAACGACAGGTTTTAATTGTACAAAACGTTGGATATTGTAACCATTCACATTAAATTCCAATTTCGGTACATTTGATTGTTTATTTAATTTATTTATGTGTTGTTCTTCGAATTGAGTGTTTTTCTTTACTGTATAAAGAAAAACCGATAATAATCAATTAATAAATGATTAAGAAGTGAGTTTTTTTTTTTTGGTTATTGTAATTAAACAATAATTGATTTTTTTCTCCCATAGAACAGGTTAATAGTGATTATAATTTTGCAATAATCGTATAATAACTCAATATATTTTTTCTCCCCTTCCTTATGATGTGATTATTGTATGTATAGAGATATAAGTTAATTAATTGTTTATTTGCGACCTTCATGATTTTCTTTAAATCTTTCATATTTTATATAACAATAGTTATTTTATTGTTTCCTTATCAAATATTTATATAATTATCAAAGTTCATTCGGTCTATCATATACGTAGAAAAGGTATTTATTTAAACTTGAAAACGTCTACTTATAACAGAGATTTTTTGGAATTGATCAATAATCGATTGGAAATTATGACCTAAAATGAATCATATTATTGTCGGTGTTCCATTATTCCAATGTAATAAAATTGATGACATAGCCTTTTAGAAAACATACATATATATAGGAGCAATTTATCGGTCGAACTTCGTAACGATCATACCACCAACATTTTATTATTATTATTATTATTATAATTCTATTATACATATTATTTGTAATTTACAGAGGAATTTTTTAAAAATTAAAAATCAATCGAAGATGTTTATAGACGACAAAGCGTGAGTAAATTCTCTCGCAAAAAAATTAAAAATTGCACGTTGAAAACGCATGGTGCTTCCACCAAAATTCAATCAAAAAAAAAAAACGCATGGTGCTGCCACCAAAATTCAATCAATTGAAAGCTTCTCTTTTTTGTTTGTTTTTGTTTTGTTTATTTATATGCTCTTTCTATTATTGTTTATTTTGTCCAATACGCATGTTCTTCTATTTTCATGCTTATACAGATGGTCTTCATCAGACGTTTCCCTTGTCTTGTAACTCTGACTTTAGTGGGTACAAAAAAAAAACGGACTCGACGATCTAAAGTGTGATATTTAGCGAGAACATTTTAACGTTGAAACGATTTCCCAAACTTTAGATTTTTTTTTGCACACCTAGAGCTAGACCGGGAAAGTCTCTAGTGGACCAGCCTGTATATATATTTCTTGGATGGTAACATGAAGAGGTCGACGAAAATTTGACCTGTTTTTGTCTTCTTTATTATTATTATTATTATTTTTTTTTAATCATTAATGATAAAATCCAGATCATGTCTTAATAACGTGTTGATAAATTTGAATTTGCAACAAATAGATGAGATAATAATAAAAAATTTATAGTATTTTTTAAAAAAGAAACGAGTATTGTTATTGAATTTTGCACAGTAATGACAAATTTAATTGTGAGATTAGACGAAATGATAAAAGTTTGATGATGGGTTGGTTTTTTTTTTTTTTTTTGGAATTTCAATTCTAAAGAGAAATATGAAATGTTATCAATTTTGTCGAACGTTGATAAAGGTAGACATTTCAATAATAATAATAATATTACTATATATACATATATATATTAAAAATTGTAAGACCTCTGAGTTCAGTCTGATTTATTCTCTACTCAGTTGTGTTTTTATCAGTTTTATTTTAATATCAATAATATTTTTGTTGGATCATTTGTGTTAGAAATTGTGTAGAGTTTGGACGGTGTTTTTGTTTTGTTTTTTTGTTTTTAGATTAAATTATTTTTCCATTAAAAGAAAATTTTAGAGTTTGCTTAATTATTTGTCTTCTTATAATTTTTTTTAATTAAAAAAAAAAAAACAATAATCAATTTTGGCCTTTGGATCTAAAAATGGGAACAATGTATCTTGGGTTAGTTTTGAATTTTTATCCAAATTTCTTTGATTTGTTTTATTTAAATAATTTCTAAAAAAAAAAAAAATTCCGATATTACCTAAAATTGATTTATAAGTACATGATAGGTGACGTCAATTTTCTTTTAAGCTCACTTATTATTTTCTGATAATGTTCACTTTTTTTTTTTTTTTGTTCTCTCTCTTCTGATTGGCAAATATAGTTTTAATTAATTTAATGAGTTTTATTTGTAATTTGATTATTTATTTATTTATTAATTTTTTTTTTGTAGGGATATGGACGGTGTTGGAGTGACGTTGGCTTTAGGAGCTTTGAAAGCTTTAGCCTTCGTTTATGATGTCCTAACATTCCCAGTTTACGTTATGCTCCAAAGGCCATGGCGTACACGAGCCTTAGCCCAAAGGCCCAAGGTCAGTTTAGATTGTCCTCTATTATATACATATATACACCAAAAAAAAAAAAATTATCTAATTGATGTATTTGCATGAAAAGAGAAAGGATTGTTAAATTAATTTCAAAGCTTTTCGTATCGTTTTTTTTTAATTGTTAAAAATTATTTGTTTCGCTTTATTGAATCTTCTCTCTTAAATACATCCGATTTTTGCCTTTCTATACATTCTCATATTAATATTAAAAAATCGTTTAAAAAACAAATGGGCTAATACTTGAATGGTATTGTTATTATTGTTCAACATGATTCTTTATAGGGTTTTATTGTTGCAACCGAGTTAGAACAACCAAACATAGCTGTAAGCATTGATATGAAAGAAAATGATGTTACTAATAATAATTCAACAATAAATGGAACTAAAAAACATAACAAGGTATTCATAGATTCCTTGTCTCTTTATAAAATTTACAGCCAATATATTTTGAACAAAAAAAAACAAAAAAAACAACAACATGGATTTGGGATACAACACTTTTTCTATATTGTTGGGAATTTTTTAATAATTTAAGCTTTTGATTAATTTTCACGATGTGTAATTATTTAATGGATTTTTTCAGATTGCACTCAATTACTAATTAATTGCATGATTTCTTATCAATTTTCAAGTATTATTTCTATAAATGTGGAATTTCGAGGTCTTTTATAACAATTTATAAAAAAAAAAAATTTTACTAATATTTACAACAATATTTTGTTTGTATCTTTGTTATTAATATTTAATGATTTTGTTTAGGCCAAAGCGATAACACAAGATACAAAAAGTATAACATATAAATCAACAACGGAACCAGGCGAAATTCATGTTGAAATTGTTAGAGAAGGTATTGATACAATGGCGAAAATGTTTCAATATGTTAGTAAAAAGTATGCAAATAAACGTTGTTTGGGTACTAGAGAGATTTTAGCTGAAGAAGATGAGGTCCAACCGAACGGTCGTGTCTTCAAAAAAGTAAGTTATATAATTATTATTGAGATAGCTGTTTATCTGTAGTTAAAATTGTTTTTGTTTTTTTTCAGTATAATATGGGTGTGTATAAATGGCGAACATTTGCCGAAGTCAATATATTAGCAGAGAATTTCGGTAAAGGTTTACGTGAATTAGGTAATAAACCATGTGAAAATATGGTAATATTTGCTGAAACAAGAGCTGAATGGATGATAGCCGCTCATGGTTTATTTAAACAAAACATTCCATTAGTAACAATTTATGCAACATTAGGTGATGAAGCTATAGCACATGGTTTAAATGAAACTGATGTACAAACAGTTATAACAAGTTATGAATTGATGCCGAAATTTAAGAAAATCCTAGATTTAGCACCTAAAGTTAAAACATTAATTTATATGGAAGATCAATTGAAAACATTAGATACAAATGGTTATAAAGATGGTGTTGAAATTATTAAATTTGCTGATGTTTTGAAGAAAGGAGCAAACTCAAAAATTGGTTTGTGTTTTATTTTTTTAAATTTTTTAGAACTATGTACTAAATATTTTTTATAGTTGGAATACCACCGAAAGCATCCGATCCAGCTATAATTATGTACACTAGTGGATCAACTGGTATACCAAAAGGTGTTATTTTATTACATAAAAATTTAATAGCAACATTAAAAGCATTTTGTGATTCAACTGAAATTTATGAATATGATGTTATGATTGGTTTTCTACCATTAGCACATGTTTTCGAATTATTAGTTGAAAGTGTTTGTTTAATGACTGGCATATCGATTGGTTATTCAAATGCTTTAACAATGATCGATACAGCTAGTAAAATTAAACGTGGCACTAAAGGTGATGCTACAGTTTTACATCCAACATGTATGACGAGTGTTCCGGTAAATTCTTATTTAAAAAAATTAATAATAATACTTTGATTTATTTTCAATTAAAATTACAGTTGATTTTGGATAGAATTTCGAAAAGTATTCAAGAGAAAGTCAGTAAAGGTGGTACTTTTAAGAAAGTTTTATTTAAATTTGCTTATGATTATAAAGTCAATTGGTTAAGACGTGGCTATAGTACACCAATTATCGATAAGTATGTTTAATGAGATTTCTAATTAATTCAAATAAATTGATTGATAAAAATAATGAAATTTTGTAGGATTGTATTTAAACCGATCAAGAATATTTTGGGTGGTCGTGTTAGATTGGTATTGTGCGGTGGTGCTCCATTATCACCAGATACTCACGAACAAATGACGTCCTGTCTTTGTGCTAATATAATACAAGGTTATGGTTTAACGGAAACAACATCATGTGCTACAGTTCAAGATTGTAATTAATTAATTTATTAATTTTTGTTTTGTTTTATAATTGTTTATATTTTAAGCTTATGATATGAACTTTGGTCGTGTCGGTGCAACAACAACTGTTTGTCAAATAAAATTAATTAATTGGGAAGAAGGTAATTATCGTGTAACAGATAAACCATATCCTAGAGGTGAAATTATAATCGGTGGTGATAATATTAGTGAAGGTTATTATAAATTACCGGAGAAAACTAAAGAGGATTTCTATGAAGAAGATGGTATTAGATGGTTCAAAACTGGCGATATTGCTGAAGTACACGATGATGGAGTTGTTAAAATTATCGGTAATTCTACTATCATCAATTGTACAATAAATACAAGTGTTTTGTAATATTTTGTTGTAGATCGTAAGAAAGATCTTGTGAAACTTCAAGCTGGTGAATATGTGTCGTTGGGTAAAGTGGAAGCTGAAT
Organism: Zonitis immaculata; assembly: GCA_037414775.1. Taxonomy (NCBI): domain Eukaryota; kingdom Metazoa; phylum Arthropoda; class Insecta; order Coleoptera; family Meloidae; genus Zonitis; species Zonitis immaculata. Next base: position 6,210 of record JAZBGX010002848.1, on the reverse strand, counting down.
TGAAGACATGTCCATTAATTGATAATATTTGTGTTTATGGTGATTCAACGAAACAATTTTGTGTTGCTCTAGTTGTACCAAATCAACAACAATTACGTGAATTGGCAATTAAAAAAGGTTTAGGTGAAATGGATTTTGAACAATTATGTGCATCGCCAGATGTTGAAAAATTATTTATACAAGAAGTTAATGAACATGGAAAGAAAAGTAATTAGAGAAAACGTTCGATTTTAATGAAAACAATTATAATTAATTAATTTCTAGGTAAATTGGAGAAATTCGAATTACCAGCAGCTGTTAAATTAGTTACTGAAGTATGGTCACCTGATACTGGTCTAGTTACAGCTGCATTTAAATTGAAACGTAAAGATATACAAGATCGTTATAGAGTCGAAATTAATCGAATGTACTCTTCCTGAAATTCGGCCTATATTCTATAAAAAAAACAAAAAACAATAATAATAATTTAACTGATAAGGAAGAGTAGGGAAAACAAAAAAAACAGTTGTAGATGTGTATCTTATAATGTGTGATATTCCATAAGCGAATTGTTGAGAATTTGCATTTGTTTTTGTACTGTTTGCCTTGTAAATTATTATAGAAAATACTTCAAATAATGGAAATTAAGCTGAAAGTGTATATAGTGTATCTATTCTATTGTAGCTATAATAATAATAATACTAATACAATTGTATATTGAAATGCACCTTCTTCAAACAGTTGCTTATGATTATAATCTGTATATTTTTTGTTTTGTTTTTAATTTACAAAAATGTAATTTTGTAGCAATATTATTATTAATTATTGGTATGTTTAGTGGAAACGTTAATTGTTTTTCTTTTTTTAAATGTATATTTTGTTGATTATTTGATTGAACAAACAAAAAATAGAATAAGACTGCAAATTGTTTAATGATACTTGTCAATTGATTAAAGTTAAGTTTTGGAGTTGGAAAAAAAATCAAGACAAGTACTTAATAGAATATTTTTATTGTTAAATAACCAAATTTACTCTCAAAGAACAAAAAATAAAAACACAACAACAACAACAGAACGATGCTTTAGAATAATAAAAATTTAAATTAGGATCTTATCAAATATTTATTATAAAATATTGGAACATGGTGCTGTAATTTTGTTAATATTTCTGCGAATAGTTGCTATAGAAATTTGGGTTGGACAGGTATACTACATCACAGTTTGTAATCATTTTTTAAATATTGTATTATTATTATTAATGAAATAATGTAATTTATTGAATATATGTAAACGAATGCAGCGGTGTGTACTATTTAAGATAATAGCGAAATAAATTTACATAATTTTAATGCTTGATCGTTTAATTCATATTGAAAAAGTTAACAATAAACTATTTGATGATTGTTTACACTATTGTAACAATATAAAACTATAGTTATGATAATGAAAATGCATCAATTGGAACGAAGTGATGAATGCTGTTGGAATTTAATTCTAAGATCTGGTATATTTACCCCAAATGTGCAACATAAAAACGGATGCAATAAATAATAGCGACATAACTAAAACTGGAACTGGTCCTCTATAAAGACAGATAAAAATAATTAATTGTATATTACATATTGTGTTTGTGTAGATTGATTTTTTACACTTTGATGCCAGGTGAATCGTCTGTATAAAATCGCCACATACCACCAGAACCAGCACCAGTATTTCGACTTCTAGCTGCTGTTGTTGTTGTTGTTGTTTTACGTTGTTTAACTGTACCACCGGTTGTTGAACGTGGTGCAACAGCTTTTGATGGTGATCTACCACCGGCACCTACAGATGTTGCACTAGCTGCTGCTGGCTAAAAATTATTATACAAACTATCTTATTAATAAAAGTATAAATGAAATCATTAATTAAACTTACCATTTTGTATCGAGGAAAATTTAACGTCCGGTAATGGGAATTTCTTCAAAGAAATTAATAAAACTTGTCTGTTTTTAGTATGAACAGTTATATTTATGACAATATCGACACGTCGACACACGTCATCGATATGTGGCAGGTATTTTCGATGGAGATGGGCGTAATAACAAAACAACATCGATTCGATAAATTTTCGATAAAACTCAATTTAATACTGAATGAATAAAAAACAATTGATTTTCCAAATATCATTGACTTTCTAAGTTTCCTTATTTTTGTACAAATAGTTTAGAGCGATTAAAACGTTCTGAGCTTTACTGTAATATATAGCGCAGCTCTAACAATATAAAGTTGTCTATTATATAGATCTCCATTAGAGGAGCTCTATGCTAAGACTTTGTCTATATCATCTATGTGTGATATTACAGTTTTCTGTAACGTGTTAGTTTATAGATGGCAAATAAGTTGTGATCGTGACGAAGTTCTTGTGGTAGTTGTGGCGGTTGTCTTTGAACAAAAATCAACAATGTCGTTTAGATTGGAAATTTGTTTTTATTTTCCATTAATTAATGGATTCTTTTCGTCAATAAAATGAAATCTAGTGTATATACTCTCTACTCGATTCAAGTTATTATTTGTAGTGCTATCTAGAAAACAGAATATGAACATAACCTTGAAAACGGTGAGTAAATTACAGATAACTGTATTCATATTGCGTTTACACCCCGTTTACACTAGATAACTTTCAATTAGAGATACACAGATAGTGCTCTATGTACAATTTTAAAATTTAACAATATTGTTTCTATCGCTGTTACACACAAATTTCCAATTGGAATTAAAATACAAATGCGATTATTTTTTGTCTTATCTCTTAGATAAGCGCTTCATGACCTACCGAGATTTTTTTTCAATTTTCTCGGTTTATAAATAAGCAAAATAAAACTCATTTAAAAGTCAACATAATTCCCATTAACTTTGAACAGTAATGTCTCTATCATTCAGTTATCTCTGAGTATGAATAAAAAACAATGAGACAATTCTACGTCTTGGTAGGTATATAATTTTCCTGGCCTGGTGCTAATGGGTCGCGACACACCTAATGGGAAAGGCTGTCTCAGATGATTAACTGTTTATCTCTATAAAAAATATATATGTATATATAAATATTTCCTATAATAATAAAGTTTTTAATTGATGATCGTCAACGTCAACTTTGATTCTGTGTTCTACATTTGCTTGATCTCGAGTTCTGTAGGTCTTTATATTTTGAGATTTTTTTCAATTAACAACCTTATTGTGCCTAGGCAGGTATTCGGTTGTAGTCACTGTTTCACTGCCTTATAGTGAGTGGTTGTTTGTTTCTTCAGCTCAAATATACTCAAATGACATTTGCTCATCTCAACTGGCATTTTTAAGATCTTTCGTTGATGATATCTGCTACTAAGTGCCTAATCTTTTGCGGTGATAATCAAGCTTTCTGTTTCCCCTTTCACGTCAGAGCTTCTTCAACTGTCTATGTAATAGTTTTTTATTTACGACCCATTCGGTTGTTGGCCATTGATTGTTAAGAAGTTCTGAGTATTAGCATAGCTCTTGATGATCATTTGCTGGGTTTACTGTTTGTAGGTGTTTCAGTTGTATTTCTTTGGGTCAGCCTATTAGGGATACAGTAGTCGCTATCCGAGCCTCATCTATAATGCTTTAGATTTGAGGTTGTTTTGTTGTGAGCCGATTCTAGTCCACGCTATCCACATCGACTTTTGGACGATGGGACCGATGCCTATATAGCTGGTCTGTCTATTTGTCTTTTTCAGATCGTCTCTTCTCCCATCAATGACTCTATATAGTTTCTATTTTCGTTTGCCGGCATCCTCGATGATAAGCTTATTTATCAGCAGTTGGTACCTTTGCATCCTCTTTATTCTTTTTCTTATTATTAATTATTATTATTATTAAACTGTTTACGAGCAACTTGCATTAATATAATCGTTTTGTATATCATATAAGTTTCATAATGATATTAGTTGGTAATTTTTCTTTTAAAAGAGATTCTCCTATATATTATATAGAGGTGTGAGCGGCACAACTTCGATAATTACAGGGCAGTACGCCGCGATATGATGAATTAGTTGCCATCGTTACGGTTCTCATTTTACACAAACTCCTTTACATATATGTATAGGAAGATTATATTTATAAATAATAATAAATAGAAAGAATAAGAGATTATTTCGAGGATTATGTGTCCAAAGAAACAAAACAATAATAATTATTATTATTGTTATTTTGAGTGGCGTTTATTTTATTGTTGTTGTGGAGGTGTTTGGTTTTTTTTTCTCAATTTCCCATCAATTTCTATATAGAAAGAAGAATGGGAAATTTGAATGAGTTTCTTGTATAGATATCTTGTCTTAAATGTCGAACTATAATAATATATGGCTTGGTTTGTATAATTTACGAATTTATTACACAAAAGAAAAACGAATATTCATAGAACGATTGGTATTATTAGTGAATCGACACAAAAAAAAAAAACAAAAAAAACAAATTAAAGGAATTGTTAAGACTGACAGTTTGACTGCCACTGTTTGAATACTAAACAGTATTGATAATAAAGTAATAAACAATTGTTTTTAAATTATAGAAAATATTTCTATTATTTTATGATTCATGAATTTTGTAAAATTGAGACTCGTAAAAATCGACATTAAGAAATTTTTGCAAGCTTCTCATATTACGGACAAGACAATCGTATATTGTTGTTTAATATTAATAAACAATCTATTCAAGACAAGTTCGAAAATTGCCCCTTTTACACTGATTCGTTTCGATCGACGAGAACAATATGTTGTTGTTGTTGTTGTTGTTGTTGTTGCTTGCAAAACACCCAGGTTCGTATCTGTAGTGGTGATGAATTATTAGACGTCGGTAATGGGCCTTCCAAGTTTACACCTAAGTAATGATTTCGACACTAAATGTTTGAAAGAGACCGCTGAATAGATGGCCGACAATCGACTAATAGAGGTCCAAAGCGAGAAGAACGGAATAATCTCTCTATATATATATATACACCTCTCTCTTACATATAGGTATATATATATATGTATAGTATACAACTTTTGATTATTTATGGGATACACGAAAACTTAAACTCCTATACACCTCCAATCTTCGATAATTAGATGGTGAAACTAATTAACTGCCGGTTTAGGGTCGATTGAGGTGTGAAACAAAGAACCGACCGACTTTGAAGAACACACCTCCAAGGCAAATTCGATTCTTCTTTGTGTCGTGTCGGTATATATGATGCGTACCTACATATATTTACCAACTTTTAAAGTCCATCAAATTCTCACAATGTTTTACCCTTAATTCGCCTTCGTTATTCCCAAACAAACCGAAAGAAAACTAGATAAATTGTCATTGATAGTACGACGTGTGTGGTTCTATTGTATAAACCTAAATATAATGCTTATATGTACACATAATATAGAGTTAATAGTTTTATTAAATGGCATTTTTATTTGGTGTACAGTAGGCGTCTGAATACGGCCATTTATAGCGTGTTCATAACCGATTGTTCCCAGCAAATGGCGTCATTATAATAAATCAAAACAACATGGTATATATAATACAAAGGTATTTTGGAGTTCGTGAGGTGTTATTTGGAAACTATAATATGCAGTTTTTCACATAAGCCAACCAACCAAAGAACCAAAAAAAAAAACAAAACACATCACAGAAACAATTAGTCAATTTCAGAAGGGTCGTAACGCAACAACAACAACAACAACAACAACAACCAAAAATGTGAAATTGAATTTAATATGATTATGGAAAGTATTTTGTACATAATTTACTTAATTTATTCACAAATTACTATTATACGTGATAGTTGGCTATTTATTAACACCAAAATTTTTTTTAAATAATGATAATTGTTGATAAGATCAATAATATTTTATAAGGATTTGAAAAATGCTAGCTAATTAATTTTTGAAATTTTTTCAGTTGGTATCTCGTTTTTTTTTTGCAATGCTATTTTTTCCATTATTCTTGTTGAATTATCATAAATTATCTTTTCCAAGCTGAAGAAGCTGAACTATGTTTTATAGTTTTTTTTATCTTACACTCAGCACACACAGGACGTATTTCCAACATCCGTAATACGTACTCTGTCTCTCTTTATATGAGTACGAGCGAGTTTATAAATATCTCGCACAGACTCCATGTGAACAGCTTTTAAGTTACTCTGATACATAGTTGTTACAAACGCCACCTACCACCAATCTCATAGATTTGAGAATACACGTAC
>JAZBGX010002847.1:0-11338 GCA_037414775.1 Zonitis immaculata | reverse complement strand
TGTGGTAACTTTTCTGACACCTCTTGCTGAAAACTCTTCAAGCCAAAAGGATCGATAGGCCGAGCTTTCGCAGTCTCTATGTATATTGAACATCGGGATCAAGCCAGCTTTTGCCCTTCTGCTCTACGCGAGGTTTCTGTCCTCGCTAGTATTTATATGATGCCGATCCTGGTCCACTTTTGTCGGGAAATTCAAAACTCGCAAGTTGGTGGATGCGCCGGGTGGGCATGCACAGTAGGGTTGGAGGTGGGGCGGGAAGTTTGAATTTGAGTGTTGGTGGATGCGCCGGGCGGGCATGCGCAGTAGAGTTGGAGGTGGAGTGAGAAGTTTGAATTTAAATATTAGTGAATGCGCCGAGCGGGCATGCGCAGTAGGAGGGCTGTGGTGGGGACGCATTTCTAAACCTTTATTATTTGTATTGTCTCCTTCACATTTAAATGAAATTGAATCATGCACTGCTAATGTATGTTCTATAAGCTCACTACTTCTAAACTCTTGATTATTCAGACAAACTTGAGTTTCATTATCATCACATAATTTTATTTGCTCAATAGTTGCATATTGTAGCTGGAATGTGTAGAATGACGTGCCATTAGAAAGTATGTAGAGACCCTCAGTGGTTGAATTTGAATGAAAATTTAAGATAAGATTGTAATACAGATATTTAGATTTATCAACACTTTCAGATGATGTATCGGTTGACACATTACCATGTCTAGTCATATGACGGCCAAATTTATCCAAAGTCATTCTAGTTGAATGTGATGCAAATCGTGTGATGTCTGTGACGATACTAATGTGTCATTCTCAACCCTCTTCTTTTTCTTTGCATTACCCTCACACTCACAGTTCAGCTCATGTTCTTCTACTTGAGTCGGTGATTCAAATAACCATTCCATTGAGCTACATTGTGATATAGAGCAATATGAAAATGAAGAGCTTTGTGATAATATAATATGTTCATTTTCTTCATCGGAGGTTGATGATGATATTGAATCTTCAGAAAGAATAACTGGAAAAGTTTCTACATTCTCATTTGAATTCAATGATGATATAGAATCTTGTGAACATTTAGATATGGTAGGCTCTTGCTCTGATTGCTCTGATGATTGCATGATAAGTGATAAATCAAGCAACGATACCAGCTTCACGAAGTTCTTTCATGATTGAGACAATCTCGTTATTGTGACCTGTATTGCCTGCTGTCTGCAAAGATACTAGCAATCTCAACTTATCAACAAGCTCATTAGGATCATCCCAATAAACATAATCGATAGGATAATTATTCAAAGACTTGAGCAGCCCTCTACCAGATCTTGTTGGTGTATTCTCAAAATACAAAGGAGCTATCACTTTTTTATACTTGTGTGATCTTGTAACTTGGATTTGTGCATTTGGATTGAATCTCTCCTTAACAGCATTACTTATGTCAAGAATACTTCTATACGTTTTCAAATCTTCTTCAGTATATCTCTTCGGATCGTTTTTAAATAATAGTTTATATAAACCTGGTGTGCCGTTATAGACGTGATCATTAACATTCACATCAGAACCAATAAATTTCACCTCTGCATTACCAATGTAATATTTTTCTTGGAAACTGTCATGTCGGATACCTCTTCTATGATCAAACTCTCCATGTTTATCATGCAGCATTGCATTGATGTACATTCGTGGTAATTTATGGAGTTCTTGTAGATAACTATCATACACATCAGTGTCAATTATTTGCTCAAGATGTTTTCGGCTTTCAACAACAGAATTATCTGAAATTCCATCGAATGTATATTGGTTCTCATCATTTTCATTCACATTTTGCATTTCTTTGTCCTCCGTTATGCCTGAAGGATTGTGTTCGGCTATAACACATTCTTGCGGCTCATAATCTAACACATGTGTATCCGTTTTGAGTGCATCAAGTCTTCTTTGAAGATTGCTGACTTTTGATTGAAATCTCTTCGTTGATTTTAAAGCTTTCGGCGTCGAATATTGGAGTGGTTCCCTCTTAACATCAATCAATTTCACTCTTTTAGGTGTTTCGAAATTGTTAGACTCATTTGCTTGTGGCTCAAGTTTAGTTGCTATTGCCTCTAAATGCTTTGTGATAGGTGAAAAAGCTAATTCATGTTTCAACTGATCTTCTTTTAGAAGCTACAACTTTTTTCAAATCTCAGCTTTTTTTTTAATTAACTCTTTATTCAATACAATGGTCTTGGGAATAGAGTCATTCTGCATACTCATGATACTAGCGGTGCTGCTTTTGATTGTAAACTAATTATTAGAAAAAAATGATCATGCCTATTACTCATAGTTTATGGTTGAATGAAGCAATCTATCCCTTTTCTGTATCTTCCGTTATCTTTCTCTCTTTTTATCAATTGTTAAGAAACCATGATAATCTTTCCAACATAACGTACACATTTCCTTGAAGTTGTCAAAAGAAAAGTCTGAATTTATATGTTCATCATATACATATCTCAAGTTCAAGTTGTCTTGTTTAAAGATCATCAGGAGTTTTGAATTATCACGAACAAAATGTTTGGGAATACCTACATAGCTTTGACAAAGATAGAAACAGTCAATGTTTTTATGTTTCCCCATACTAAAATATTCTTTCATAAGATTCTGTTTATCACATACAACATCATCGCATATGAACAGTGAATTGAGCTTTGCAGCTTGAGGCTGTAGAATATTGTTATCAAGCCCACTAAATTGAAAGTAGCTAATACCTTTGATTGATTTTAACAGTTATTGTGAGTATTGATACTTATATTGGAATAGCGACTTCGAATAAACGTAAACAATTTCAAATCTCAAACCATTTTCGTGTTCGATTAAATTTATCATCAAATTGGTCTTACCGCAGTTTGATGGTCCGACTATGAGACATCTAATTGTTGATGGTAGGAGCTCGCCATGCTTTTTATATGGCTCTACAATGCTTTTATCATTACTTTTTATTGGCAGCTTTGAATTCTGCTGAACTAATCGCATCTCGTTTGGTAACTGAATCAACTATGGATGGATGGATGGTTGGATGAAGACATTTAAATATCAGTTGATTAGTCTATTGCTAACAATTTCATTGTTGTCACCATATACTAGGGCCAACTATCAAATGCTGATTAAAAACAACAAAATCATCAGTCTTAGGCGAACTGGAGAACGAAAGAGATCACAATTTAGAGGTGCAGGGATTGTCAATTCAATTATCGATAAATTGTCAGTTGAGTTGCATATTCCAGGCTACAGGTTTTGTGAACCAGGAACAAAGTTGGTAAAAAGAATTGCAAGAGGTGATCAAGGAATCAATAAACTTGATGAAGCGTGCAAAACTCATGATATAGCATATTCACTATATAAGGATTTGGGTGAGAGACATAAAGCAGATAATATATTGTTAGAGAAGGCAAAACATAGATTGTATTCGTCTGACGCATCATTTGATGAAAAGGTCGTTGCATTAGGTATTGCTGCAGCAATGAAAACAAAAGTTAAGCTAGGACTGTAATGCAAGTCTCAAGAAAAAAAGAAATCACTTAATAAACGTAAACGGCGAGCTATGAAAACAAAAGTTAAGGCAGGAATGGGATGCAAGTCTCGGAAAATAAGGAAATCAGTTAAAAAACGTAAACGCCGTGTAAAAGTGAGTTTCAAACAGTTAACAAGAAAGGCACGATCCGCTATAGGAAAAAAAAAATTCAAAAGTATCAAAGATGCGGTAAATGTTGCTTTGAAGGCTGCAAAGTCTGTGAAAGGGGATAATAGCGTTAAAATAGCCCGCATAATTCCGATTCCAAAAAGAGGAGGCATTTCACCGCTCATACCAAATTTTGCTGCTCTAGGAGCACTTGGATCACTCAGTGGTGGTGCTGCAGCAATTGCAAAGGCTATCAGTGCAGCCAAGTCTGCCAATGATCAACTTAAGGGAGCACAAAGGCATAATCAGAAAATGGAGGCAATCTCATTAGGCAAAAAGTATGGCAGCGGATTGTATCTCAAACCATACAAGTCAGGAATGGGTCTTTTTTTACGACCTCTAAAGTCTCGCAAAAGCTACCGATGAGACTACCTAAGCGAGCATTGACAGATGTTGAGCTTAGAAAGTATGCAAAACAATTAGGTATCAAAAATTTTCGAGGTGTTTTCATGAGAGACACACTACCAACGTCAGACGTCTGGTACAGGGATTGTGGAATTATTAACTTAGATAGTGTTAGAGGTCCAGGCACTCATTGGATTGCTTATTCAAAAGATGGTGGCAAGGCAACATATTTTGATAGTTTTGAAGATCTAAGGCCGCCTATTGAGCTAGCAAATTATCTCAAAAACAATGGTCCTTGTAGTATAACATATAATCATGAAAGATTACAAACATATAATACGGAAATATGTGGTCATTTATGTCTCAAATTTTTATACTACAATAACAGATGATTATGACTGCGGTAATTAGTATTAATACAACTTTGTTGGTGGAATGTCTTTCACTTTCACACTTTCCGGAACTAGTTCAGTTCTTAGTAGTAAATACTATCCTCCCATAGTATTGGATAGTGATAACTATGAATTAGGTCTAATCAATTTAGAAACATATAACGCAATATCAAACGTAGATAGTTCAAATAATAAATTTCATTTCATAGCAAAAAGTGGAGAAGAGGTCTGTATTGAGATTCTGGAAGGTTCTTATGTAATTGATGATATTAATAGATATTTAAAGCAAGAACTAATCAAGCATATTGAGATAGAGACTAATGAAATTCAATCTATTGATAAATACAAGAAAATCAAAACTTCTAAGCAACGACTACCACGATTAACGATTACTGGTAATAATCATACTTTGAAATGTGAACTGACATAGTCATTTGACGTGGACTTCACAAAAGGTAACTCAATTGGTGATATGTTAGGCTTTAACAAAAGAAAACTTGTGCCAAATCACAAGCATTTGTCCGATAAACCATCGCAAATTATTAAATTGAATGCAATATGTATAGAGTGTAATATAATAACTGGATCACATAGAAACGGTGAAAATGTTCATGTTATACATGAGTTTTTCCCAACTGTGCCGCCTGGTTATCGGATCATTGAGATTCTTGCTAATGTGATTTATTTGCCAATCAGCGTGAGAGAAATTGACGAGTTAGTACTTAAAATAACAGATCAAGATGGAAATCTTGTTAATTTGGGAGAGGAGATCATCACAGTCAGACTGCATCTTAGGAAAGTTGTTTAATTAAGATGAGCATAATTTTCAGTAAAACAAATCGATATCACACCTATAAAAAATATTCAAGCTCCTCTACCAAAGGCCAATCAATCAGTACTACCATTGGTAGCAAGCGATTAACATCAGAAAACAGAGAATATCTTAAATCATTGGGTTTCACAGTTTTGTTATGAGATTTTGAAAATGAATCATAAAATATTAAAAGTGAATGAGAGAGCTTCGTTCGATAATTCCATCACATATGCTGAGAAGAGAATTCATCAACCGTACGCTTCAACGTCCTATAAGAATAATTATGAAATTAGAATTCCTATTCAGCAACAAGATTTGTACTCATTGATCTATATATAGAAGGCAAAGTGAGGGAGAACTCAAAGATATTAGATTTGTGAATAATGGTATTATGTTTCTCTTTTATGAGATAAGATATGAGATTGCTGGAAATGTTATTGATCGGATCAAAAATCCAGGTTTGGCAACAGTCATGAAAGGTTCAGCTACCTATAACAAGAATCATAGCACAGCTCTGCAAAATGCTGGCTGGTTTCCGCATAATAATTCATCAATTATTGATCCAATATCAGGTTTATTCAACGTTATCGTACCTTTAAGTATGTGTTTGGGTTTTGTGATGATTTCAGAAGAATAATTTTGAATTTGAAACAAGAATTAGTTTTACTGCGTAGTACTACAGATGTAAATGCAAAACTATGTCAAACGAATACAAATAATGTAAAAATTGAATTTCATTAAATTTTTTGGAGAATGCCTCATATATCAGTATCAACCGCTGAAAGGATTCTCTTACTAGAGACCTTACGGAAAGATAGAGAGTTAGAGATTCCATTTAGAAGTAGAGAGTTTTATGAATATCCACTACTACCTTTAACACAGAGACATATGTGGCCGATAAAGACATCTATGGAAAAGCCACAATTTGTATTCTTTGGTCTTCAAATTGATAGAAAGGGTCAGCTCACGAAAGACTGTACAAAATTTGATCATTGTTTCTTAACTAATATTGAAGTCTATTTGAATTATGTTATGTATCCTTATGATAACTTAAACTCAAACTTTGAAAACAATCAATATGCAACACTCTATGCAATGTTCATAGAATTTCAAGAATCTTATTTAGAGAAGGATAGTGAACCTATATTTACTCCAGAGGAGCTCAGAGATAAAGCTCCTATAGCAATTATTGATTGTTCTAAACAAAACGAACAGGTGAAGAGAGGACCGGTGAACATCAGAATAGAATTTGAAACAAGTTAAAACCTTCCTGAGAAAACTAGTGCCTATTGTCTTATATTCCATGATAGAATCGTGAAATATATTCCATCAAAAAGTGCAGCAAGGATAACAACATAATTCAATTATTTGTAATGAATTAATCTAGTTGAATTGTTTTATACAGCTTGTTCTTATTAAGAGAGAGGTCGTAAAATAAAACTAATTTCAATGTTTATTATTTTATTTATCAAAATCCCTCATTACATTGAAATTCAATCTAGAAGAGACTTTGTCCTTAAATAGTCACTCAAATCTGTCGATGGCCATGTTGCGGAGTCAGGTCCACATGTCCAGCCTAGTCTAGCATTCTGATCATTCAGAGCTTTATTGATATTACTATTAATCCAATCATAGATCCGTAAATGCTCTTTATTTTTAGACACATTGAACTTATAGTTCACATTGTAAGCTACGATGGTTGTAATGAAGCTTTCCAACGCTCGAGAGTTTGCTAAATAGGCAGCTTCGCAAATCATCTTATCTACACATTTCTCAATTGTATGATAATTATCTGTTATTCTTTGAACTGGATAATATATATGTGGAGCTCCCGGTGAGTTTGAACCAGACAGGAGCTATAAGATAAATGATTTGTGTGCCAGACTACATCTCAAATAATTATTTTTCAAAACCTCCTCCAAATTCTCTAAACTTAACCATTCAAGGTTCTTCTCAGCACAAACCTCAATAATGCGATTGATGTATTTATCCATGTTCTGCTTTTGTTCCAACAAAGACCAAATACTATGAACACCAAAATCTGTCTTACATTTAGCTATCCAGATGAAAACATCATTTGGTATAAAATAATCCAGTTAATGATTTAGCACTTCACTAGCAGTTACATCAGACGCATCAAGTGTGATAATGCAATGAATTAATATATCAAACTACCATTTGCTTTCCTTTTCACTTTTCCATTATTTTCTCCCTTCCCTTTTCATACAAATATCTTCACGGCCTGGTGTCTGTATGGGATTCGCTAAGCATGCGCTTATCATCATACGGACTCAAGACCACTTTACATAGCTCTACAGAATAAACTGAATGTCTCTTGGACCTAATAAGGTTTTGTGTTCTCTTAAATATATCCTTATCAAATAAACATGCTTTATAATCTTCAAAAGTAATTGTTTTCAATGAAGATTTTGTCGAGTCTTTTGACTTTTTCACAAGTTTGTTCCCACTTTCATTACCTTCAACTATATATGCATACATTTTTGAGCGAATTCCAACAAATTCTAGCATAATTCTCCCATTATTTTCATCCTTCATCAAACCTGGCACCTTTTTATTGAGTTGTTGTATATTGAAAATATTATTTGGTTGATAATCAGAAGTGTCAAATCGATCACTATCATTTTTCAAAAATTCATAGATATCAATATTTTGAAACTGGTATATTAAACTATCAGTATCGGTATAGAGTAACTTTGCATTATTATTGAAACGTTTCCTTATATAATTGTAATGGAACTCATATAAGAATGTCTTCGACAAGTCTAAAATGCAGAACCCAACATAAAGTGGCTTATTTAAACATACTTCCAACTTCTTCATTTCAATTATGGCCAAGTCATTGTCTAATATAACAGAGCTGTAAAAGTTTGGCTTAGAAATAAGGGAGCGAACACACCATTGTCCATCCCATTCTGTAACCAAACGAATATCTCTATGTTTTCGCACATTTTCCATACATTTACTATAGATAGCATTACTCATTAATTTGTAAAAGTCTTTCTCAAAGTCATTTTTTGATTGCTTACGCAGTTTTGTGTTCAAATCAACGTACTCTTTGAGCCACTGAGATTGCTTAAATCTAAGGACTCTATAAACTTTTGTTAGTCGCATTCCATAGTCAATGTATAATTTCAAATTTCTGTAGTGTACGATATAGTTCGACTTTGAATATAATGTGAGAAGTAGCTTCTCTTGTTTAGTTTTTGATAATGGTGGTATCATATGCTATGGTGCTAGTGGTAGATCACTATTAGAATTGTGTAAATGCGACGGATAGTTCAAGTCGCACTCAATTATATAACCAATATTAGAGTTTTCAGGTGTATTTATTATATCCGATAAATTGAATTTTTGTACAAGTTCAAATTCAGCATAAGGAAGATACTCAGACATCGCTGCACCATAGAGATTATTAACATCAAAGTACACCAAATATGTGGTAGGTTTACTTGCGTCATATTTCTCATCCATATATTTATTATTCGCTTTAGCATATCTATTTGAACATTGAGAAACATCTCCTCTGATACCTCTCTCAATAAAAAGTACCATATCTATATCAGTGAGCAGTTCAAGTGTGATATTTGTTGTTTTTAACATAGCATCAAATGTTAACCCTGGAGCTGTATAATAGTGTAATGGATCAAGCTGATAAGTTTTCATACAGGTTTCACGAAATGCTTCAAATACATCAGCAAGAAGAAGTACATCAGTTTTTAGATACAAATCTAAATATTCACCCAACGTATGGATATGAAACGTCTTCCAAATATTTGAAGCATGATTATAGTCTTCTTCAGTGATATTATCATCCCGTAATCTATTATAAAATTTTTCTCTTGATGGTAAAGACGTTTCATCAAGCTTACTCCATGTGTCAATATAATCGTAAGGAAATATTCCTTTTTTGTTCAGTAAATTGAATTCTACATCATTATAACAATAACTTCTTGTGATGTGCTTCTGACTGTTATTCAAATTTGATGATAGTTTCTCAAGACTTTGTGGTATAAATCGGAATGAATCAATAAATCTCAAATGGACTTTAGTATTGGGAACATGTTTCGTGAATGATATGTATCGCTCCTTTTTAATTGGCAATAGATTGATATTGCCTTTGAATGAGGTGGATAGTTCACGAATAATGAAATGTGCATCATAATCAGTCAAGTTGTGAAAAACTATTGGAATTGTGAAGACGTCTTTATAATTCAAATTACAATGCCTGTGAGCAGCTCCACGATAATATACAGTCTGATGATTATGATCACGGACTCTGATTTGATCTTCTAGAAATGGCTGCTTGCATATGTGGCATATGTCTTGTTGTTTGAATTGCTGATGTTGTTGCTCATCAAAGTCAGACATTGGAACAATATTTCTGAGTGTATTATCATAAGTTTCAGCAAGCTCTTTGAGCTCATTAACGAACCATATTAAACAATTTTGACCTCGATATAATTGAAATTTTGACAATTCACTATCAAAGGAGCAATGAATATAATAGGCAATACTATATGTCTTGTGTTTCTGTTGAATAATTGTACCATTAAGATATTCCTATTGATCATTACATTTTTCTAAAATGCACTCCAAGTCTGCATAGACGGCGAACGGTACTTTTTCTTGGTACCCATAGTTTTTGAAATAAAGATGTTTTTCGGATTCCTTCGGTAGTTTGATTGATTGTTCATTGAATCTTTCACAAGTGAGTTTATGTTTTACTAAAATGTCTTTGGTTGAGAAGTAATTAAGACATCTCTCACAAATATATACCTTATGTCCATGTAGAGATAATTGCTTTGAAATAAGAGCTGATAAGTTCTTAATCCAAACAAAATGGTATAACGGTTGCTCATTAGTAATAGAGTCAGTACTATGCCCAGTATTTTCAATCTCTTCCTTTAGCATGAGAAGATCTATGGTCTAATGACTTTTATAATCACTTAAGCAACATGGTAGAATTTTCCTGTTTTCCACGCAGTATCTTGTTATCTTGTTGAGCTTCTCAAATTTTCTTATAACTTTGAATGTTATCGGAAAACTTATATCTTCAAATAGCAAAACATATTCAAAATGCGGATAGGAGCTTATTCTTTGAGCATGCTCCGTTGCAGGATAGAGAGCAGATACAACAGCCCAGAAAAAACAGTATTTATCGTTATTCTGAACATTGATTACAGCATGCTTATTCTCAATGAATTTAGGTACAGCAACATATGTGGAATATCCAAATTTCAAAAGGTCATATTTATTGATGTTTATTTTAAGATCCATTATTTCAAGTAACGCCCACCCAAAGTCCTTTTCAGCAAAGTCTTCCAATTTTTTCATCAATCTATCAAAAACAAATTCCTGATAACATTGCTTCAAGTCTGTTGATATATCAATCACTTCATTTTTAGTAGAAAACGTATTGAGATCTACATCTCCGTTTTGCGGTTTAATGAAATGGGCGGACATTATTACGTTTACCTTCAATAATGCTCTTTTCATCTCATTCCTTATTTTGAGAGAGAATGATCTAAATGATTTCTTCAAAAATATTAGAGGATCCTTTATATCAACATTCGATATGAAACCAGTACGAATTCTTCCATCAAAGCAGCTTTCTATATCTTCCCACACTATCTTTTTTTTCAGATAACGATGACTCTTTACATCATTGTTTAAACCTCCAGCCAACTTAGTAGATATTGATTTTTTCATACCTTTTAGTCTCATACGGTAGCATTTCAAGTATGATAAGCTTGCTTCAAGTGAGAAAGGGTTCTCAGAAGTGTTATCTTCATGAATCTTTATATCAATCGCTTTTCGAACAGTTCTAATTGTTTTATTTATAATTTGTAGAAGTGTTTGAACCTCATCTATTGTTTTAACTTTACTTATATATTCACGAATTAATTTAAGTGCGTCTTTACACAAAACTGTAACAGTATCCATGATTCTCTATATACACAGTGCAATGCAACAATGATGTATATGCTCAAATTCAAAATATTTATAGCATTTGAAACGAGATAGAAGGTGCTACAAAACAAAGAAGGCTACTAAGGTAGCATA
>JAZBGX010002843.1:0-11344 GCA_037414775.1 Zonitis immaculata | reverse complement strand
AATACAAATATAGATCAGTTGAAATAAAATCAATGATTCGAAAAAGATAACGTTCTGCATATATACAGATTGTAGTATTTCTAGGCTGGTATGTGAAAGAAATCTATAAAAATTGAGAAAGGAATTCCCTTGAGACATAACGGAATTATCTTGTGCAAATACTGTTATCTACTGAATTCGAAGAAATTTTGTATTTTTTATTTTTTTGAATTTGTACGTGCAATTTTTGTAAATGCTTTGATTACATAGTAATCTTTCAATCGTCCTCAATAATAATAATAATAATAATAATGATAAAAATTATCATAAGTGGTAATGTAAAATTTAATTGACTATAGGTGTTGGAATGACTTATGAGATGAGTAAATGTTATGATGACTTAATTATTTGGCATATAGAATGTATAGTGAAGGCAAACGTTGTGAGCGTTTTGCGGTAAGTCACGATTTCCATTAGAGCGTTTGTATACACAGTGACGCGTTATAGACTCGTGCTGCGGCAGTTGCGACGGGCCGTCGAGACGTGCCGTAGTGCCAATATATGTCCCCTTCAAATATCGACACTTCCTTTCCGTTTCTATCATTGAAAAAGCCAAACTATATACCAAAGCTCATCAAATTGTATATATATATATATATATATATATAGTGTGTTCGTTGGTTGTAGTAGGTTAACCGTACGATTACTGCTCTTTTCAAAATGGTTTTTATGTTGTATACATAGAATGTCGAATAAAATTGTTTTATGAGAAGAAAATTGTTATTTTTACGGCATAAAAAAGAAAAAGAAAAATCGTTGGTAATTTATATGCATGATTGTTGCAGTTCGCATCAAACAGTATTCTTTTTCGTTTCACGCACATGCCAATATCCAGTTTTTTGTAATAGTTTCCTATACAACATTTATGTCTGGCTTGGTTTTCGTGATCATAAAATATACCGTATTTCTTCTTTATATGATTACGCCTCCATAAAGGACTTGGTAACAAATTTATTTATAACACTGTGTGTGTGGGGAAAGAGAATAGTAAGGGATTAAATGTGGTCTGGCCAAGTGCGATAGAGGGCTGTTGAATTATGGTGGCGAATTGTTGGTTCCGATGACCTCGTGCACTCCCAATCGTCTTTGATTGTTATTTGAACATAGACCTCCCATTTCAGGTTCATGCTCATCACTCAATATTGCTATTATTTAATAACTCATACTAGATGTAACATAATACCGAAAAAGCGCAATATCCTACTATCAAAATATCACGTGGATTTTCACACACTTTATAAACAGCTGTGTCTAACACTGAGGAAAACAACTATGTAACAATTTACTAAAACATTCACAAAGTTATATAAATAAATTCAAGTTTTTCACCAGTTCACCAGTAATAGATAGAATTTATTAAAAAAAAAAAAATAATTAAATATATTTTCAAAAATTTTAATCAATTAATATATTAATTTCGTGCGAAATGAATGAGCTTTCCAACTATTATTAGTTGACCACAAATTGTGGTTTTTTGTCTATGCCTATATAATACCAACTTGCGGTATTAAACTAAAACTCATCTAAACATTGAACAACCAAATATTCATACAAACCTAAACTCGTTGAGTATATTACTTTTAAGCTATTCATCACGAGGTGTTAAGGACGTTTATCGTTGTTTCTGTTTCATCTTACGTTCATTACTCTAGCCTTAGTATATTAAGCATCTCCGGCAACCGCATTGTTGCCCTGGTTCAGTCTGTCGCCCGCTTTCCGTACGCTATATACAGTTCTATACTGTTTTAACCACCACAATATGTACTGTAGCCTTCTTGTGTATATGTTTACGGCTGACGGCCCATTTTCTATCCCTTTCCTATAGTTATTAATTAGTTCATTCACTGGAACATCGGCCAGTAAACAGATGCGCCAACTATCAACAGAAATACCAACAATGGACAATAACAAACCTATCAAATATTCTATTATTATGAGAGAAAAACGGAAAAAGTCACTATAAATATGTATGTATGTATAGATTTTGTCGATATTTTTAAATTTATGAGATGAATTGGATATCTGATTTATGGCAAATAACAATTTTTTTTTTCTGTTGATCGACAATTCCCTTTTATTTTCTATAAAATATTGGAACAAATAATTTTTAAGATTTTAACGATTGAGCTTGTTTATTCTGTGGATTATTAGCGGACATACAGTACAGTGAACGAAATTACTTACGTGAGAAAAAGCGAAATGCGAGATTATCTAACTATAAGTTTGCCTTATAAAATAGAAGAAAAAAACCATCCTTTTAATAATTTGTTTACAGTTATTTATTTTTGAAATAAAGCAAATCATCTTTTACGACAAACGATTGAACATAATTCAATTAATTCCTTATTATTGATAACTAATTGTCGATTATAAACAATTCGAAATACACATTCTCTACAAGTTTCATGATGAGTCTAATGTAGCTTCTGGCTTCTAACTTGTGATTATGAATTGTTCAACATGGATGGAATGTTACAGTTTGTTTAATATCGGAAAATGGTCCGTTGTTCAAATACTTTAATTTAGTCTAAAATTATTTGAAAACACGAGCAATTTTTTATACAGTCCTCATAGCGTCTAATTAAATTTAATTAATTGTTGTTTTGATGGTGTGCATTTGTTTGAATTCTTGACAGGAGGGTTGAAATTGAAGTTAAATAGACAAACATTGGACAAATTTACATATAAATTTCACAAGATTCAAAATACTGTTTGTTATAGAATTTAGATATAACAAAAATCTTTTTGTTTTTTTTTTTGTTCAAGACACACGCGCTCCTATATCTATTTTGAGATTGTATGTAATGAAAGCGTAACCGCGACTTATATAACTTTGTTTTCCATGTGGCCGAGCCTTGTGATCTGGACTTGAAACATAACAGTGTTGTGTGCTTTGATGAAATTGCATTCCTGTGCAGATTTCCGTGAGGGAGGATCCCTCTAGACGCGTTCTGCAAGAGCAACAGTTACTTCACTCCTCGTCGCATTTGTTTCAGTGTTTGGGGGCGTGGTGAAACGCCGCTCCTACAGGCTCGATGCCCGGCTCGGTGGCGGTCGAGGGGCTTCGAGCAAAGGCATGCGATGGCTCTTTCAGTATATGACCAGTGTTTGTGTTGCCAGTATTGGAACGTTATAGTTATAGATTCTTCGTTGAGCGATTATTACGCGTGTTTTCATATTGGACGGACCGCTGCCGTCGACAAATTTATGTTAGACTGACATCCCGAGGTAGGCACATATCTTCTCGAATTTCACTTTATTAAATCGATCAGAATATAACGCTTTCTTTGTATCTATTTTCAACTTTTTAACAGTTATGATAAGATTTACTAGAATTGTTTCCGGTTTATTTTCAATTCAATAAATAAATCATTAGTTTCAATCAATTATCAAGATTAATAAAAAAAAAGACATAAAACTTGTAAACAATTAAACGCCACGATAGCGGACAATTTGTTAGATTTAGCAAAGCCAAACGAAATCCAATAGCGTTTCAATGTAACGGA
The DNA here is from genome assembly GCA_037414775.1 of Zonitis immaculata. Taxonomy (NCBI): domain Eukaryota; kingdom Metazoa; phylum Arthropoda; class Insecta; order Coleoptera; family Meloidae; genus Zonitis; species Zonitis immaculata. The sequence continues at coordinate 7,799 of JAZBGX010002843.1, read as the reverse complement.
ATATCGAAAGTGCGGCGTCCGTCTAAATAATGATGAAGAATGTTTTAATTATACATTTAGATGATGGTGGAGAATTTGCTAAAAATTTGCTATGGGTAATCGTCCGAACTAATAATAAATCAAGATTTTTATAGTCGGAGCTTTTATTAAAAGCCATTAGTTTTAGGGAATGGTGGTGCGAAGTAGCGCGCATCCTGGCGTCGGTTCATAAAAGGTTTATCTGTAGTGTTACGTTGTATAAGTCTATGTCGGTGTAAGTATTCGTACGTGGTTATGTGATACACGGACACCGGGTACGTTGTTTTTAGTATTCGACTGTATGTTGATCCAATGAAATATCGTAAATGACAAATATCCTTTAATTCCTGTTATATAAAGTGATCGTTTTTTTTTTGATTATTTCATTTTTTCAAAATGTTTTTAAAATCATTTTCCTTCAAGTTCATAATGGAATTTTTTTATGATGTGCAATCAACACACTCGTCCATCTTATCGCCAAAAACGTATTCTTTTATATGGTTTATAGTATCTACTTTTCAGTTATTAAATTGATTTCTTGTATGCTCGGCTTATAGGACTGCCAACCCATGTTGTTGGTTAAAGGGTCACACTTTACATTCACTTACGCTATAAACATTAATTTTCTTTTTTCACTTTCGGTTTGAAATAAACACATGCGCGTATAGCTATTTGCATATATTTTGGTAATTTCGTAAGTCTGTCAATGAATATTACGAACATCTCACAGACGTGCCTGGACATCGACCTATCTATCTATCTATCTATCGTTTCAACTATCTATCAGTTCCTTTACATTGGCATTTTCTTTTAACACAATTCGATGGAATTCAATTGAAATAAGCTAAAACCGTTCAACTTTCAATTATAAATCGCAAACTTAATCCGTTATTACACATTCAGATTGGATCACATCTTGAAATACAATTTTCGAAATATCATTCATATCTAAAATTCAACTCATATATAAAACAAGTGAACAGAACTCATCACGGAGTGGGGATGTTACATCTTCTAGTCATCCGATTATTAGATTTATACTCTTCACCAACTCATGCTCTTCATTAAAATTGCAACGTCATAAAGAAGACAAAGAACATAATTCCATTATGTTCGCAATTTATTATAGTACATTTCTAACCTGCCGGTTTCTATTCCTTTCGATTTTAATGTGGAAACCAATGGAAGCTTATCTTGGGAAATATCTATTACACATTCTTAAATTGTCTCTAAATTCCTAAATTGCTTTAAATCGATTCCCTATCTCTCTAACATATAGGAAACTGTAAGAAGCTTCCAAGAGATTATTATTACTATTTCTCAAAAAAAATCTTTGATCCTATTTTTTCAAAACAATAATAATGGCTTCAATAATCTAAAACCAATAAAAGATTATTATATTACAATACAATAAAATAATACGAAAACAATAATTTTTATAAATAATATTTATGTGTAAAAATCTGATAATATATTGCATAGAAATCTAACAAAGGATTTGTTTTGAGATATAATAGCAAAAAATTGATAAAACATTGGACGCCATTTGGTTTGTACAGTTTCCGTTACTAATAATCCTGGAGACATCTGCGTGTGTGCTTAACAGAAAGTAAGCTATTACTGTGAACATGCGGTTGTTTAACGTAAAGAATAAGAAGTTTACACGAAAAAAAAAAACGACCTAGTAACCTGAAAATACAGCTCGACCTGTTCTTCGAATAATTCGAAATTAATCTAAACAAAAACGAATTACTCCAATTAAATAGAATTAACAGAAAATCTGTTGATATACTTATTATCTATTACAGTTCTCAATATTTTTTTTTATTAGTTTAACGAAACAGTTCTGTAAATTTATTCATGGAGAATTTCCCATAGTAGTTACAAAGCAGTATGTGAAATATTATAATAATGGAGAATATTCATTGAGTCTTTATTACTTTGCTTGCTGTTGGTTCAAATAGCGCACACTTTCATGTACTAAAATTACCATAGCCTAATAAAATTTAATTACGACTTGTGCATAGTTTAAAACCAAGTAATATAATACATGAAGACAGTAGTTGGTTAATATTTAATTTTTCTTGATATAAAAATATAGTTGAGGTTTTAAATAAATAGATATTGGGATATTAATTTATTGACATTTGGCGGATGCGCCGGGCAACAATCTAATAGTTCCGATATACATATTGTATATAAGTTGAATTTAATTACTCAATTTTAATTTTCTGTCAAAACTGATTGATTATAGACATTTTGCTCTTCCTAACATGTAACTATTCTCTATTAAATTGTCATAAATTCAATTACAGTTTTTGACGTTTGCTCTTGTCGAACTTTATATTATTGCAATGATACGTACGCAAATTTTACGAACCAATTCGATCGATTCCAACTAAGATTATCGAGCATACATATCAATTTGTTATTCTAATTTCAGGCATTAAGTTGCGCATGGACCTGTAATAGTTGTCGATTGTTATAAGATCTAACTGTGATTCTGCTTACAATTAGTAATTGTCGTAAATTCAAACATTTATATTTTGTGTTAAATTTTCAACAACTATAAGAATAATCAGATAATGATTCAGATAAATTTATGTATGTATATGATTTTGTTACTCAGTAAAGTTCCTGATTGTACGGTTGATCAACCGCTGTTTCATTAATCATCAATGATATTAATTCCGGACATTTATCAAGAATTTTCGGTTTTAGAATGTTTCGCGCAGGTTGCATCAAGTCAAACTGAATATTTTGTCTACTATTCATCTACTGCTAATCTAATGATGAAATGATTGACTGGCAAGTGGGTTCTGTTGTTGACAGCGATCATTTTCCGAGTGCTAATGAAGTGTTTTACTTTTTTTTTTTTCGGCAGTGAATACAAACCCCTATAGCTCGTGGCGACGTTGACTCATCTGATAGTATACATTATTGCTTATGACAGCTTCACTACGGTCATTTATAAGCACAAGGTCAATTAGATTTGCATGTCGCGATGGCACATTCTATGTCTGATATTGGCAGGATCGAGCTGCCAATATTGAAAATATACTCCCAAAGGGACCTCTAGGTATTATAAACCGATAATTTTTTAGAACTAATAGTTATTGGATGATCAGTTAACAGCGACTAAGTTAGAGGTGTTGATGTGGCCAACAAAAAGAGGAATGGGAGTCAGATTAAGTGGTCTGAAACCTGGATGAACTGGGTCAATAGTAGCTTAGTAGGATCCACGTTAATTAAAAGCAATAGTAACAGCATTATTTGCATACGAGCTTTCATTATCGTTTATTTATTGTCATTGCCTTCAGACAACATGTTAAGTACTATATGACGGTATATCTGGTGGGCACTAGTGACATTAGATATATATATATATATATAGTGGATGGCATTTTAGTACCACCCGACATGCAAATATCAGTCCTTTATATTGCTGTTAATTATTCTTCAACATTGCAAGTATTGACAGAGCAGCTGGTTGTTTTTATTGGCATACCGATGGGATTGTAGCGGGCCGCGCAGTCACACCTTCTTCATGTTCAGCCGTTTACATTCCCTGCACGCCGCTCTGAAATTACAAATGGATGCCATTTAATTACATTGTCTTGGCAAGTAGTTATAAAAGTAACGGGCCGGGAGTTAGTTAGTAAACGAGCGAGCGCCTTTTGCAATCTGTAATCAGACTGATTTAGGAATGCGTCTACAAGTGCCCTTTTCGTTCATATTAAGAGACTGCGTGCTTTAAACACTACGACCGCCACTACCACGTTTCTAAGTCAAAGGAAATAACGTCTTTCACATACAAAAATAGATGATTACATAGACATTAATATAACTCAATAATTAAAACTATTTTATTTAAAATAGAATGTAACGAGACTTATTTAAATACTTCTTGAGTCATCTCCACCATTTAAATTATTCTATTGTTATTGTTAAAGGGTCAATCATAGTATCGCGTAGCTATTAATAACTTAAAGGTTAATCGAACTATTATTTCCAGAATATAAAATTTGTTCCGTGAAAATCGTCTTTTCTCTTTTTAGTTTAGTTTAGTTAATACCGAATGTTTCTTTAACTAAATAAATAGAGAATGTGTAAACATTGATAACCAACAACAATCAAGGATATAATATAAATTTCAAATAAATACAGCTGATTGTTTCCATTATTTTATATTATTCACTTATTCTTAAATTCTAATATGGTATATTATTACTTTTCTAAGAGTCAAATTTCATCAAATTAATAATAATAAGGTAGAAGATCAAGTTATTATTTTAATAGAATTAGTAACCATCTGCAGACGTACTGCACTGCGACCACGGATTATGACGCTATATTCTATAATACTGATAAATGAAACACGGATTGAACTGATATATCAGTTTTATAAATCATTAGATCCTAGTTTCATTTATTTCTTTTATTACTATAGTTTTATAAATAAAACGGAAGCAGCAAAAATTAGTTATTATTTGTATCAATATATGTTTTTTTTTTCTAATGATAAATGTTTATTTTTGTATAGTGCACGACATTGAATTGATAAAATACAAAGAGAATGGCTTGTATACTGTATACGATTTGCACATCCTTCTCTTAAAAGAATTTGTATCTTTTTTAATAGATTTAAAAAGTTATTTGAATGGCTTATTGTTCGAATGGCTATTCCGATAGAGTTTTATATAGAGTTGACAACAAATGTTTAATAGGAACTACAGAGATTTATAGATCCGGTAGAGGATGTGATAATGTGTGTATCGGAATATTGTCGACATTTGATGACAGACGGTCGTATCTGCTGATTTTGTGGGTGGCACAAGGGCCGATTTTAGTGTTTATCTGACATTTATCGTTCATCAATGTAAGCACAGTTTTTTTTTTTTTTAATGTATGATAATGTATGTATATGCATTACAATCGAGACCAAAACCTACGCATCCGTAAAAGCCATAACGGAAATAGTCGTTCTAGTCCCAGGTGTTTTTTTCTTTCTTTTTTTTCTTCTTCTCCTCCTCTTTTTTTGTTTCAACAACGAACGAATATAGACGTTCAATGTTCAATACAATCAATAAATAGAATATCACCTTATCGTTGTCTTTGGTCCCATCAGTATGCCGATATCGAAATCGACAACAGACTTACGGTCGATGTTGCAACGGGCCCGTTCACTATTTCGAAACAAAAGAGCTAAAGAGCCAACTCTCTTGGGACTAAGTTGATGAGTACCTTCTTCACAGCTTTTAACTACTCGAGGCCCCATTGCGCGCGGTTACTTCCCGATAACAATACACTTCTGACTTATAAATGTCACTAAAGGGGTTGTATGAATTGATGTCTGTGAAAAGAGAAATTAATTTTAGTCGTCTACTGTTCGGAAATTTGCCAAATACCATTTTAGGGATTGTAACACAACCCGCCTATCTCATTAAATAATCCGTTTCGACAATTCTAAAGATAAAACATGTCCGACAAATATTACTATCCATTAAAACCACCATCCACTAATAACCAATCCATCTAAAATTCCTCATATACCATTATTCAACGAAATTAACAATGGAACCAAATCCATATCAAATCTATTTATTTTTTTATTCGAATTAGAAATGTTGCATTTTTAGTTTTATGAGAAAAGAAAAGATTATTAGATTTTTTTTTTGGAGCATTCCATAACAAACAATTTATTTTACTACTGTTTTCAATCGGTTGACTTCCATCAATTTTATAGCGTTCAAAGGCAAGATATTATATAATATTTAATGCAGAAATATAAAGAAAAGAAAACTAATTATATTTTTATTCCAAAGATTTCGAGTGCAAAAGCTCAGTTCTAAACTAACAAAATCGTTAATAATATAAATTTTGTTCGATTATCGAAGTTATCTAAATATAATCTCAATCGATGTACAATATTCATTAGAATTTTTCCAGTCATCTCTCAAAATATTTGTTTTTACAGATTTAACCATAATAGATTTAAACATTTCAATTACATGTGTGTTATTGTTGAAGTTTTCTCGTGTTTTTTTTTCCGAAAAAAACTTTTAAGAAAACTGAATTGTTATTGTTTTATTGATTTGGATCGGTAACTGCTATTTATTGTCGAACTGGCATTTTACAGCTGGCTTCAAGTTCACATTATTATAGAGAAGAGTATTTAATGAATCGATCGATATATGTATATGCGGACTATTCAAATACAGATTGATACAAGTTTTCGATTTTGTGTATGTAGAAGTGCTCCGAAACAATTTGCAATATGCAAATAATTATAAAACATATGAGCTTTTCAATCAGCTAATAGTTTATTAAAAATGATTTAATATCAATCATTTGTATTGAATAGTGATTGTTAAACGTACTGCCAAATATGCTATATACATATATAGTTAGGTACATATATTTCGTTTCAAATAATTTAATAATAAAAAAAGATTGTGAGATAATTTGGAAGAGAACGAAACAAATGGGATATATTCTTGGTCTGTCCGGATGTTTGCTGTAAAATATCCAGGCTTGGGTAGATTTTCTACTAAGGAACTTAGATGTGGAACAATTTAAGCTCTATTTCTTTTTTGTACGCGTGACGTTAATCGACTTCTCAGCTTTTGAAGCGGTTACTATAGCCCAGCTATATTGTAGAATAGTCAATTTTCCACTTAAAAAACAGATATGAATTGTTCAAATTTCTTTTATTTGTTTCATATAATACACAAATAATAAGGACGTGCATTAAATGGAATAAATTTCAAGTGGTTATATTTTATTTTCAACATTTGAAATGTTATTCATTAAAGTAAATGTAGAGTTTGACGTGAATACATAAATTTGTGCAAAACTTTTTGATTATTCCAATTTTAATTAATTGACTTTATTTATTTACTATTTTGTAAATGGTTTTCTATAGGAAATTATTGACTTGTATTGTATTAGTATTACGATACATTATACACCTTTATATTCTCATTTGAATGTTAAGTATAGAGAGCGGTAATATTGTCTTTATAGCCTACAAGAGATTTACGAAGTTACGACTAAACTCGCATATTACATTCCGGCTGATTTTGCCAGTGACTCTCCGTTTTAAACATACGTGGATGAGTATTTCGCTTGAAGGTAAAGACGAATAAATCTAATAAATTGTTTGTGCCTGTAACAGAAATTTTATTAAAATTTCTTTTAAAAACTTTAAATTAACTTACATAAACAAAATTAATATAACGGTTAGATTTATTCATTTATTTTCAAAAATATTCGATAAATTCTTCCATATTTATTATAGGAAAATGAAGAATTCTTGACACCAATTAAAGTTGTTGTTAGACGCTCAAAAGTTACAAATATCTCGGAATTTCTAAGGAATACCAATAAAACAATAGAATAATTATAAAAAAATCACTTAACTCTATACCTATATGTATATGTATAATCACATATTAAATGTTGCGTGCCAACGAAAGCACACGCATCCATACAAAACACCGGAATATCGTGGCATCGCCTTTTAGAAGCCTTACCAATCGTGATTTCATTAAGGAATAGCGTGATTAATAAAAGATTTGTTGTTAGATTTGCCGCCCAATAGCTCACGATTTGTAACCCATAAACACTTAGATAACGATATTGTTTATTTTTATTTTCACACAAAAACCCCTAAATTTTGTCAACATAGTTAATTAATTTTAGCATAGCATATTAGTTGAAACAAATAATTCAAACAAATTTAAGTGGAATTAATTCAACATACTATCCTTGAATTAATT
>JAZBGX010002836.1:0-11374 GCA_037414775.1 Zonitis immaculata | reverse complement strand
CCAAATTTCTGATGGAAATCATTTTTTTTTTTTTGAATTTCTAGCCGAATAAATTTGGAATTCTCCGGGCGCATCCACCATTTTCCACTAAGAAAACTGTATATTTACAAACAATCCATTTTAATTGATTGTATCCGAAAATTATTATCATGAATAATAAAATTCCTAGTGACAATTGTATTTAATTAATTGAAATTAATTAATTTCATCGCACTTAATAATTCATTTGATAATACAATCAATATTGTTTTATCATCTATTATTCACAAAATTCTATTTCAAATTTGAATAGCATCGAATACAAATGGAACTTAGGTCCCTATTTCTATTTAAATAGAAATTTATAGTTATAATTGAATAAAATAACGTTTCAATAAAGAAAATTTGCAATTTCATCCCCGATCCTTTCTCTGTGAATATTTGCCATTTGCAAGTCTTTGTAGTTATAATGAGTTTCCTTAATTCACAATTTTCTGTTTAGTTAATTATTTCTCCATAATAACGAATCTATAGTTTGACGAATGATTAATAATTATAAATAAAAATAAAATTCGGAATATTGCCCAAAGTACTGCAAATTGAGAAACCTCATTTGTTCTCAAGACTTTTTTCAGTCAGTACATTAGATCATTATGCTTAGAAAAAATAAATCGCCTGTGAAAAACGAAAATTAAATGACTATGGTTGTTGTATGCAATTTTGTGAGTGGACAAAAAATAAAATTTGTTCTTTTTTTTCCAATAAACGTAATAAAGTATCGAAAATTGACGCTCGATGTGGCTCTAGCAGGATGTTAGCGTAGTTCATTGGGCAATCGGTGTATTGGACGTGATAGACTTATTTATTGGCCAGCGCGATTCCCTGATTCCACTCCACTCGACCTTTTCTTATCTCAACGAAAAAATGTATTCAGCACTGCATGAAACTTCTAAAAACTTGTAGCTTGTAGCTCTATTGCTCCTGGCATAGTGGTACAAGCATCCCAAATTTTTCGTATGAAACTTTCAGGCATTGTATATACTTCTTCTTTGGTTTAGCCGAGTGGAGTAAGATCAGGAAATCGTGCTGGTTAATGAATAGGTCTACCACGTTCAATCCGTCGATTCCGATATTTGCGATGTGAAATAATTCTGAAAAATGAGGCCCAAAAAGTTGGACAATCGTTCTGCTGTAATCACATTGAATTTCGAGTTCCCAAAATAATATCTTTCAAAAGTACGGGGACAAATCGTTATTCAAACATTTTTGATACTTTATTCAATTCAATAGACCATCAGTAGTGCATTTTTCTTCAATTTCATTAGCCATAATTTGTGTAATTGGTTTCATCAGTATAACAAGATCAAATTTTGAGGCTATTAATTTTCGTCCACGTTTAGCAATTGCATACAAGCGCCATAATCACTCTGGTCCAATTCTTGGTGTAAAGAAATGATATTTGAAATTGTAGAGAATTTTCAATACACTTGATCCAGATATTTTTGAATCTAACGGTAAACTTCTTTTGGTTACATATGGACCTATACATTCAAAGTCTCCATTTTGTTGTTTCATGAGTATTTGTTTTCGAGCGGTGTTTTTGTTGAAGGTTTGATACAATCAGTTGCTTCGAAAATAGCAGCAGTACGACAATATCGAGTTATTTTCTTTTCCCTCCAAGTTTCTGAAGTTATGGATGTCATTAAATGATGCCCGAAGTCCAAGTCCAAGATACAATCCCAAAATTGGAAAATTACGAAATTTGCATGACTCTCGACCACCCGGTATAATAAATTATATTATCGTTCTATTTCTCAAACAAAACGACTTGTTTTCGTTAAATTTATCACGACTGTTATCGAATTATCAACAATTCTCTTTTATAAAGCGTTTTAACCGAATTCATTTTATTTTGTCGAGTTTCGCTTTTCAATTTTATAATTGTGGAAGCGTCGGGTTTATACCCGACGCTTCCACAATGGTAACCCAAAAACATTCATTAATTTTATTATTATTTTTATTAACGTTAACTTTATTCATTGCTTCATTTATGAATATGTGGTGATATTAATCAACCATCAACTAATCTGATTATATTTACAAATAGAGGAAAATACAACAATATAGGTACCCATGTTGATTCTAGAATGAGTCATTTCATTGGTTGAATTTACATTTGTATAGTTAAAGTTGTTCAATATATTTATTTGGTAATTAATTTATCTCTATAATTCATGTAAATTGGCTTTGTTATTAATTTAGTTCGATAAATGAGGATTTAATAATCACTATTAAATTTAGAAATTCGATAATTAGAGCTCCTCTCATAAAGAAGACATAAAAAGAAATATAACAGCAACAACAACAGTAATGATATAAGTATAAGAAAATTTCCTTTATAGAATTTTCTAGGTTTCTTTATTCAAACTTTTATCGATCAATATATAAAATTCATGACTAATACCGGCATATTTCTCTTATAAATTTATTCCATATAATAATGAATCAAGAAAGTAATAAACGAAAGAATTGTGAAATATTTCTAAAGTTGAAAGCTTCAATTTTACGATTATTAGCAAATTTATTATCATAAAAATTTGTCTTTAATTACCACTTAACCCACATAGTCGGTTGTATAATTGGAATTTTCATATTTATATTAATATATAATTAATATATTAACTTTTTTCGTATAAATAAAATTGATGAACAGTTATTATAACCGTGTCCAGTTGGTTGATTAACATCAAAAGCAAATTGTCCCTGTAAATATCCAACGTTCATATAATTTTAAAACCCCTTTTTTCCTAAACGTGTCAATAACAACTACCGATTAATGTTGTGAGATAACAAAAAATCAATTCGAATATCTATTTGAATTATTTAAATATCATGCGAGAAATCTGGAATTAATTTAAATAAACATCGAAAATTTGTACTATTCAGTTTGTTTTACCGAAATATTGGTCTCTGTAAATAAAGTTCATTAATTATACCATTTTCTTTTGTTATGATATAAAGAGAGTGTGGAAATGGTAGATGAACCAAAGGACATTGTTAATTCAGTCGCCACGTGATTAGAATAAATCCCATTAAAACTTCTAATATCGTAGTTATAATAAACGGTCAGGTAATCGGTATAAAGATCCCTGGAGGTAACGTTCTACTTAAATCTAAAATTATTATTATTATTCTTTCTAATTATATTACTTTATCAAAAACATACGTAAAGAAGAAATTACCACAATGGCAATTTGGAATACGACAAAAAATTCGATCAATACCTTAATAAGATTCAACTTTTTTTTTTAACAATTATGGATTAACGATAACTCCGACTTAATCTGATGCATAATTTTACAAAGCGACGCTCTTTATATTATTTTACCTATTATTCTAAAAATATTCAACATTCCAATTTCAACGAGAATAAATATTTGATTGTAGAAATAGTATTCGGAATTTATCTCATCAAAACACGATAAAGGATTGATTTTTTGTTTTCATACATTTGTTTCGATAGAAAATGGATTTTCCGATGACTTTTATGACTTACGATAGTGATTGCATCATCCATTATATGCCTCACAGAATTTTCCGAATACTATGTAGAAGAAAAGCACGAGTTTGATCAACAGAAAATGTTTTTCCGCTATGACTTTTACGACTAAAGTTATAGCGAACGAGTCATCCATAAATATACGAAATTTCCCAAAGAAAAATACGCTTTTCGTTGTCTGAAAAAAATGATCATTAAGTATAATTCAGTTGAATTTATCATGGTACCAGTACTAAAGTACCATGTGTTCAATTTTCAATAATAATTTTTCAATATTGATTGGTTGAAATTTGGTGGATGTGCCGGGAGAATATATATATTTTTTCAATTTCTGTCCATTACTCTCTTGATGATAATTTAGGTTTTTTATTTAACGATTGGCCACGTTCAATCTACAATGTAATAACCACTTTGTAAATCAGTCACTTGTGACTTTTTCGCGTAGAAAGTCGAGAGAGATGCGAGTTCGACGGTGCTAAGTCTGGGGAATAAGCTGGATGTGTTATCACATCCCAGCCGAATTGTTTCAATTGACAATGAAAAACAGCCTCAGTCAGTTCATAGAGAATCCATCACGCTACACATTTTCTGCAGCCAATCGCATGCATATGATTTTCAATAGTTATCTCATTATCTATTTGCCAGTCCAATAATAATAATTTACAATTATTATTACAATTATTTGTAGACCTAGTGATCGTACCGTAAGAGATGCTGATTTGATATCAGCCCGTTTACGTCGCGTCGACCCATTATGTAATCTTCCAAATTCAATATTACGACAATTAGCGTTATGTGGTTATTATGAAGATCTAGAAAAAAATGTAACAAGTAAGTTTCATAATATGGAAAAAACAATAGGTTGATTTATTATTATGTGATTTGTTTTAATTAAATAGTATTTCGTCAAGGTGATGTCGGTAGAAATTGGTATATTGTTTTGACTGGAACGTTGGAAGTACGTCTAGATGGTAGTGGATCCGATAACGATACAAAAGTCTCTAATTGAAACTTAAAATTGAAAGGCAAATCATTAATTTTAATATTTTAGATTTCGAATGTCATACGAACGTTAAGTGTCGGTTCGACATTCGGCGAATCGATTTTACAAGATTTGCCACGTGACATTACAATTGTAACACAGACAACATGTGAATTATTTCGAGTTCAACAAAACGATTTCAAAATACTTTGGGAGGTACTACTGTTCTGATCAAGTCTCGATCTCCATCATAGTCTCAACCATTTCAAAACTCTATCAATAAATATTTATTCATTTTTCTCTAGATTTTTTAACTAATAACGATTGAGATCGAGATCCAGATCAAATAATTCTTAAACTTTACAATATCTTCATTTATATAGAAATATAAAGAACAATTGAGTCCTCTATTGGCTAACTGGAAGCTGAAAAACGGTTTCGGTATAAATAATACAATGCAACAAGAATCGCCAATATTAGTAAAACGTTCAAATTCACCAATACAACCGAATCCAGCTGAGCCCATAACTGATTCGCCTAGTCCGATTATGGGCCGTATTGGTTGGGTATTGAGAACTTTATTATTTGGTATAAAACCTATTTTATCGTTATTTATTCAAATTAATTCGAATTGTTTTCGCCCCAAATCATAATTAGCGAAAAGTGTTTGTTTGAAAGATAGAAAAGTGGCTGGTCGTCTAGTTAAAAAATGTTGTCCTGGTACTGAATTAACTGATTGGTTAGTTAATATTTCGACGAATATCCATACACGACAGCAAGCTGTAGGAATGTGGCAAGCTTTATTGGAAGAAGGCATCATTTTTCATGGTAATCAAACTAATTTATCCAACAAAAGTAAATTTATTTCTTCTGTATTTAAATTAACAGTGAATAAAGAACACGCTTTCAAAGATAAATGTTTCTTATACCAATTTTGGCAAGATGAAGAAGGTATTGGTAGTATTCCGGATGTTGACGATGTCAATACAGCTGAAGAACAATTACAGGAATGTTTATCATTGTTGATAAATCGTGGACCTGATGCTACATTACGTATGATTCTGAGAAAGCCGTAATTATATTGAAATTAGTTGTTCTTTTCTTCTAATAATGAGAATAATTTTATTTCAGGAGCCATGAACGTAACCATGATGATTTAGAAACAATTTATGAAGAATTGATTCATGTCCGTGCTTTATCGCACTTATCCAATTCGGTAAAACGTGAATTAGCTTCTGTTATTGTTTTCGAAGCACACTCAACTGCCGGGCAAGCTTGTAAGTTGATTTTGAATTTATTCTTAAAATAAGCGAAATTAAATAAAAAATTCTAGTATTCCGTCAAGGCGACGAAGGACGTTCATGGTATATAATAATGCGTGGTTCTGTTGATGTTGTTATCCATGGTAAAGGTACTGTAACAACATTACAAGAAGGTGATGATTTTGGTAAATTGGCATTAATCAATGATGCACCAAGGGCAGCAACAATTGTACTTAAAGAGAATAATTGTCATTTTTTACGTGTCGATAAAGATAATTTCAATCGTATTTTACGTGATGTTGAAGCGAATACGTTACGTTTAAAAGAACATGGACGGGATGTTTTGATTTTGGAAAAAATCAATCCAACTGGCAAACAACCATTATTCTCATTCTATAAGTAATTATAATTGCAATATAGAAAATTCAATTTTTTTATACAGGATGTTTCAATAATCGGTATACGGCTTTATATTTCCCGTTCATCTACAAGAACCTTTCAACGCCAGAATAGTGTTTAGACGCAAAAAAGCTGTACACCGACTGCCAAGACAGTCTGTATCTGTATATATCATGATAAAAGATTTTGATAATTATAGCAACAATGTTTAATTAAATTGAATGTGATAAAATTTTTTTTAGATATACAGTAATGGCAGGAACACCACAGAAAATGTTGGAACATTTATTAGAAACACGATTAGATAATCGAAAAAATGAAAATATCTCATCAACAACAATAACAACTGGACAAGATCCATTCCTAGATGATTTCCTACTTACGCATATTGTGTTCATGCCAACTCAACAACTAGTTGAAGAGTTAATGAATTAATATCCTTTTTTTCTCATATAATAATAAAAATTCCTGAGAGCATAGTGACTCAAAATCAAAATATGATTCAATGAGAGTATTACGAATAAGTTACGGAGGCGAATCAGCTTTCCTTGTTCAATTCTACGCTACTCTGACAACTGTTGACACTTGGGAGCTGATGCTAAAATGGTGCTCTTTATTTAATCCTATTGCGAGCCACTTTTTTTTTAAACACAGAGATATTCCTTCTTACCTCCACACGTTACAATAGTGAGATAGAAAATACAATCTATGTGTTATATAAAGCTCTTTCTACGCAAGCGCCACCTGTATATGTATATTTTATAAAGGGTGACATGAACTAGGGGGCGATTTGTTAGACTTTGGAAAGATCTATAGTTGCATTTGAGTTATAAATAAACAATGGGTTAAAATAATATGTTAGATTGATGTTTCAACCATAAGTTATATTATCTATCTCCCGTTTTCTTACGTACAATATTTTAATCTTTATTTATTATATTATCATATTTTATTTGGAATTACGAGTATTTTCCTTAATTAAATCTTCACTTATAGTATAAATTCAACAAATCAAGATAAAGATTTCGCTTTGGCATGCAAAAAACGTGTAATACAATTTATTTATAAATGGGTAACAACAATACGTCAATCAGTATTTGATGATGATATTGTTGTTGATTTTGTGGAATATTTAGCACAACAATTAGAAATTGATTGTTTACAATGGGATAGTTTGCAAGAGGAGGCGTCTCTAATGCACCATGCCATATCACAATTGAGACGGTAATTATATACAGCGTGTCCTAGGGGGTAGAAAGAAATCCTCGAAACTCTGTTACTATTCAAGCTACCGACTCGTATTTTTAACTCAATGGTATTAGCTACAGCGACAAGTTGGAGAATACCAAAATTTGAATATTGAATGGAAAATTAAAAGCAACATCTTAGGCACAGGACACACACAACGTAATTTTACGCAAGTAAAAGCGAGGCGAGATAGAGATATTTGTGATCGCGCTCGCACTTATATAAAGAGAGACAACGGACCCTATACGTGCGTAAAAGTACGTTGTGTGTGTCTTGGCACTTAGATAGCAACAGAGTTATAGACGTTCCTTGTACTCCTGGGACGCCATCAATCAAAAGACTCATGTCATCTAGAGTTAATTATAGAATTAATCTAGATGACAATCATTCAGTAGATTAATATGGTGTATAGGTAATTTCGATATACGATTAATTCCTCCAATATACAGGCTGTTGACTTTCCGAAACTATAAGAAAAATAGATATCTAGACTATGTTTTTCTGTATGTTGTAATTTTTTGTTTAGATACCAAGACGAGAGAAAAGCGCACGACGGTCAAAAATGGAAATTACCACCATACGGCCAACCGATTAGTTTATTCAGTGGTAAAACAACAACTCGTACTGTAATAATGCCACAAGACGATAGTAAATTATTTCAAAACAAAATCGAATTAATTTAAAATAATTCGAATTTTATTCTAGTAATTTTTCGTGTTTATTGCGCTGACCATACATATTGTACTTTACGTTTACCAATTGAAACAACAGCTGAAACAATTAAAATATTAGCAGCTGAAAAATTACAAATGCGACCATCCGACGATCTATTATTAGTTGAAGTTAAATCAAATGGTGAACGTTTAACATTCCGCGATAATGATGTTAGTATACCAACAGCATTAACAATAAATGGACGGATATTCGTATCGCCCAAGGATCATCTAGATGCTCTCGTAAGTTAAATTCAGTTGTTTCATTTATAATTCAATCATTTTTGGCTCAAGACATGTTTGAGTGAACAAGAGGAACCAACACAAGGTGTTGATGGTGATATTGAATTGTACAGTACAAAAGAATTAGCATATTATATGACATTATTTGATTGGAATCTATTTTGTTGTGTACACGAATATGAATTACTTTATTATACATTTGGACGACATCATTTTGGACAAATTACAGCTAATCTGGATGTATTTTTGCGACGTTTCAATGAGATACAATTTTGGGTTATTACCGAAATTTGTATGACGTCCAGTTTAAGTAAACGTGTCGCTATTTTAAGGAAATTCATCAAATTAGCCGCCTAGTTAGTATAAAACGATTACTTTAACAATATAAATTCAAATTTTATTTTTTTTTAGTTCGAAAGAGTATCAAAATTTGAATGCATTCTTTGCAATTGTAATGGGTTTAAGTAATGTTGCTATATCACGATTGACATTAACATGGGAGAAATTACCATCGAAATTTCGTAAATTATATACAGAATTTGAATTATTAATTGATCCAAGTAAAAATCATCGTGCTTATCGTATATGCGTTGGTAAATTACAACCACCAGTTATACCATTTATGCCATTATTATTGAAAGATATGACATTTACACATGAAGGTAATAAAACTAGTTTAGATGGTTTAGTTAATTTTGAAAAGATGCATATGTTAGCACAAACAATGAGGACCATACGATTTTCTAAAAGTAGACATTTAGGTATAAGAAAATTATTATTCGATATACGTATTTTAATTGTTGTTTACTTACAGTTTTGGAACCACCTTCGCCAAAAAGTGAGAATGATATTAAATCCTATGTTTCATGTTTACGGGTAATTGACAATCAACGAGTGTTGACAAGTATGTCGCAAAAACTTGAACCTCGTCGGTCTTAGTCCATTTTATCATTAGACCTTCATTAAAATAATAATTGATGTCATATATATTTTTTATTAGGACAAAAAAAAAACAATCATTTTTATCATCTTATAGAGACTTTTTAGGAAAGAAAAATCATGTATATATTATAAAAATTTTCTCGCCTTTGAATCCAGGACCGTTATTATGGTCGTTTCACAATCGATCGGAGATGATAGCCCTAATATAAATTCCGGTTCTGTCTATAAATAATAATTATATTCGACACAATATTAGTTGGATTATATTAAAACACACCCTCCGATTTAGGAGTTTTCAAATTCCAGATAAACACCTATTTTGTGCTTTAACATATGAATATTCAAACACCATTTTAAAATATGTCCATTTTATAAAAAAACATTTAACAATAGAGTTCCTTTTTTTATTGAAATAAACAGGGTGTTTCGAGAATCTTGTTTATAATCTTCATCCATTTATCTTCTACATATAAAATAAAATCGTTGTTTTCTACCCAACAAGACTGGATGAATTAACAAAAACAATAACAATAATTTGGCCAAAATTCTTGTTTCCCATTATATACTTCCTCTATTCTGTGATAGAACCATACATGTAAAATTTATCCTATTCAAGCTTTCAATCAATCAAAAGTTTATATAATGCAATAATTTTATGACAAGATAAAAAATTAATCATAATTAAGGAAAAGAATCACATGTAAGCTTTAAATATTTATTAAATTATATAAATAATAATGAAGCAATCTTAAATTTTGGAATTTTGGAAATATTCATTGTCTAAATGTATTTATGTGATAATTTTCTAATTTTTCCAGGAAAAAAGTGATATTACTACCGTTCATATATAAAATTGTTAATCTTTCCACTTTCTACTCGACAATCTTGTAAATTTCCGTTAAATATTTAGTCTATTTATGTATAAACAAAAAAAAAATCTATTTTTGTCTTATTCGTAGTAATGATTTAGAATTAAAATTGTAAAGAAAAAAAACTATTTCTATAGAATTCCGTGCGGTTCATCATCTCTAGCAATCGTTCTATATAAAAGATTGACAACGAGATGATGTGACTTATGGAATACAATTTTTTTTTTTTTTAAATCACTTATATGAACTGTAGTATTGATAAATGTAAATCTAGTAAGGTAAGAATAAAAAAAAACAATTTCTCATTCTTATGGATATATCTGTGGTTTAAAAATATTTTTTATGATATCTGCTTTAAAATTGAAAATTTTCCAAATTAGAAGCAATAAATTTTTGTTAGAAACTCACTGTACTCGCTTTATTACCTCATCAAATAAATCCAATTCTTTTCAACAACTCATCAACAATAATATAAATATAATTTATTTTATTATACCATCTATCAACAAATATTCGGAGAATTCCTTTTAACATGTCGTAAAAGTGAAAATATAGCAGTTGGTGTAATTCCAGGTATACGACTAGCTGCAGCAATCTATAAAAATAATAATTAGAATTTATTCGTATTAGCATATAAGAATTTTACCGTTTGTGGTTGGAATATCAACAATTTCTCACGTTCCTCCATACTTATATTCAATGATTTCGAATTATAATCAACTGTTTCTGGTATAATTAAACATTCATCTTTTTTCAATTCGTTCACTTCAATTTGTTGTTCTGTTATAGCAAATTCATATAAAGCTTCAATATGTAAACGATTCTCAATTGTTTTATTATAAGTTAATGGTAATAATTCGGGAATAATTTGAGCTAATTTCGATATAGTGATACCTTCATTATTAATATCAATCATATTGAATGCTCTGAAATTAGATATTTTTTGAATTAATTAATTGATCAATTAGAGAAAAATTCAATTACGATTTTTGTAGATGGCTTTTTGATGGTGTTAATTTCAATAATTCTCGCCAATTATTGACAGTTTTTGTTATGTTTTTCAATAAATCGATACCATTAGTTAATTGTTGTTGTATCTCCAACATTTTTTGATAACGATGATCTGATACACAACCTAATTTATAACCTTTTTCAGTTAAACGTTGATCAGCATTATC
>JAZBGX010002830.1:0-11391 GCA_037414775.1 Zonitis immaculata | reverse complement strand
TTATAAAGTGTTAACCAATTTATATAAATTAATAATAATACTAATTGTTTCTATTTGCAGTGTGAAAAAATAACAATAGAATCGGCTTATAAACATTTCTATGGTTGGTTGATTGTATAGAAGAAATCCGGATTTAAAAATTTCACTATTTCAATTCAATTTAATAATTATTAAACAAAATTAATAATTATTAACAACCTACCGATCTTCGTCAATTTGAATGGAAGTCCAACCGAAAAAATTTGTAACGCTTGTAAGAACTGTCGGTTGTTGTTGACTATCAACGGCCATAATTTTCTATTTTTTGTTTTTCAAATTAATGATTCAAAAATACATCTTTCACTACAAAATTGTTGATTCAAACTGACTATATAGAGAGTAGTTTCATATAACATGAATCAGCCAAGTCAAAGTTTATAATACGCCACTTACTAACTGTACAGAATGATTATGAACAGGCGCACTATTTCTATCTAAATCTCTTTGCTTTCCAAAATATATGTGCATATATTTTTTATATTAATAAAAATCAATTGTTCTTTTTTTATATTTTATAATAAAAAATTGTGTATTGTTAGTAGATCACCATAAAATAATTAACTGTTAAAAAAAAAAATTAATCAAACTAAAACCTAATTATTTGGAACAATTAAAAAATTTCTAAGGATTATCTTATATGATTATTTAAATCCAAAATAAAATAATGAAACGTCAATACCTGAAGGATAAAGATTAAGATTAAAATTATTTAATTGGCTAGTATGTTTGCATAGTGAAAATTTTAATATTTCAGTCTATATTCAAAAGAAAATTTGATTGATTCGAATCTGATGAAAATTTACAGGTAACAATCGTCCAACTAATCTATCTAATGGTTCCCATAAACGATTGGATAAATATTAGTTTTGCACTTGATTAAATGGACAATATCAAACAAAATTAGTCATGTATGGTGTCCTTTAGTCCTTTCGATCTATACTACTTAATTCGATTTCGGTTGAACAAAAATTAGTTGTAGAGACAATTAAAAAAAAAAACATCAAGCAACGATTAATAATTTTCTTATATAACAATGGAAATCTAGCTTTTCTCAGTCTAAGACTGTGGAATTAACAATGTTCTCTGTTCGACTAGTGATAAAATCTATGTTCCGGTGGTTATTTTTCGGCGTACTATCTTAAAGCTATAGAGAAATACCAGATATTAAGTAATTTTTTTTTGTTAACGTCTTTAAGAAACTAACTGTGGAAGTTGTATTGAAATAGAGCTATGAACAAAAAGGAACCTAACGGTACTCTCTCTATCTTGCTTGCACTTATGTGAAAGTGTGGGCTGACGAAAAGTGGCCTGGTTCTCTTATGTTCGATTCGGTATTCGACAATATGTATTAATTTTTTTAATGTTAGAAGAAAAAAACTAACAAATATATGAATAAAATCAATAGTTCTAATCGATAATCAATGTCAATGTTCAGATTTCCGTAACTAATAATTACGCAATTTTATCAATTATTGATTGGACTGGAATAAAAATGAAAAAAACTATCCACAATAGAAATATGAGTTTTTTGAAAAGTTTCGAGACTAAAAGCAATAATCGACTTATTTCAGCTACATATAGTCGACTGACTACTCTATTGTTGTTTTGTATTGAAAGCAACATTAATTTTACGAAATTAATGTTGAAAATTTAATAAAAGCTATAATAACATCAACATATTGATGCACACAACACAACAACTTTATATTAATAATAATAATTGAATTATAAATATTGATTTTGGGAAATTTCTAGATATTGATAACAAATGAGAAAATTAAATTATCTTACCTAACTTTTAATAGCCAAACATAAAAGGCACGTTTAAATGCTGCATTATCGGTTTTATTATTAATTTTTGAATGTCGTTCACGCATAATTTCAGCCGTTTTCAATTTACGCATTTTTTCATAATAATACAACTATATGTATTTGTATATAGTACGAGTCGATATTAGAGAGTGTACTGTTATTTATTGGTGAATCTAACGACGACAATAACAACAACCCTCACCACCCTCTTTGTATATAGTAATAAAATATTAAAACTAAACGTTCTGATATAATTATTGAACATATATATATATATAGTGTAACGATCGATATGAATCCAAGTTGACTGGGTCTAATATTACATTAAAGGGAAAGTTCATAATAAGAAAATAAAAAACTTTTTATCGATATAAAAATAATAATTAGTAATGGATTACGAATTTACCGTTCTTGATGTTGGATTTCTTTAACCATAATATCAGCTAATGGATCATTAAATGGCCGATCGCCCAATAACCGTTGCTGATCCAAATCACCCTGTAATTGACTAAAGGCATGTTCACCAACATTTATCGATGTTTCTAATTGGGCAGATAAATCGATCGATTCTTCATCAGCTGCAAAATAAACAACAATTATATAAATTCAATTGTAGAAAATCGATTTTTATTTGATTTAAAATAAATGACGCACGACTAACAACAACAAACATACAGGAAAATTCATAAGATTCATTTATCATTGTTGTTGAAACATTTTCTACTGTTAATAATAATTTTATATACGAAAATTCTTTAAGTAATTTCGTTATTAATATAATGTTATCTTTATAATTGGTAAACAAAATAGATGTGGATTAACTTTTGGAAGTTTTCTTAGAAAACTGATATTTATTCCTATAAAATTTGTAAATATTGTTTTGATTTTTCTTTTAAATTTTAAATATCGTTAAATTGGAGGAAATTACAACAATTATAACCACCAATTCATAATTATGGTAATTATAAAGCTTTTTTAATCAAATTCATAATTTTTAAATAATCGAAATTGTAAAATTAATCTGTAATTATAGAATTTTATCAAGTTGGTGTATATGAAGTTGCCGATTGAAAAGGAGTTTCTAATGGACTAAATAATTTGTTTTGAGATAGTTTATTCTGGGCTGGCTTTTGTTTCCATGAATTTGCAAAAGGCTTTCTTTACATTTTGATCGGATTTAAATTGCTTTTGGGTCGAAATAAAATTCTGGAAATTCGTTGGAGAGACAGGTCTGGTATGCTGGTGAGTATGAGGGACACAATTCCCAAAGTTTCCACGAAGTCGAGGACGTGCAAGTCATTTTTTTTTCAGGGAGAAGTATTTGATGACGGCTGTGATGTAGTCAAATAAATAAATGTAGTTCCAAAATATAAAGGCCATTTAGATTATCGTAGAGCTTGAAATAACACATGGTTACTTGTGGATCAGCCCTCGTAAGTGATCGAGCACGGTCTTCAATTATCCGTAAATTTAACGAATCAAAGGAGGATAATAAATTTTTGTAACAGTGTGGATGCTCTGATGTATATTTGATTGTGTTTCAGAGCCATTGATGATTATTTTACCCACAATGTCTATTTGATGCCATATTTCGATCGACAATTTCATAAACACCATCAAGAATCAATGAATTTTTGTTATTTTGAATCAATTTATCAGTTTAGAGCAAATATTTGAGAAAATATGGAAATTCAGGATTTTCTTCGTTTCTCGTTTAATACCTAAAACAATATTGAGTCAAAATCGTGCATCATATCAACATACAAAATTCAAATAAAATCTTTTTTATTACAAAAAAAAATCAATAAATGCTTCTAAATAAAAAATATATCTGGGTACTAAACCCAGAAACCAGTGAACAAAGTTTTTTTATAAATAAATACATTTATTGATTTTCTATATTTAATAATTGTTGAAAAATTAATCGATCCATACCAATAATAGATTACTGAACTAGTTTTTCGAAAGTTGAAAGATCATTAAACCTTTCTAAATTACATGCAATAATTAATAGAAAAAAAGTATAATCCGATATATTTTCAATTCTTACCATGTAAAGTATGTTGTGGATTACTAATAATACGAATTTGTCGATCCGGTTGTATTGGTTCACCAATTGGCCCACCAATATCATTTGGTAATTGCCATCTAGCTGAATCCTCTTCTAATTTCGATCGTGGAAAATATAATGGTAATAATACTTCATAGATACCCATATCGGTATTATCGACATTAAAAATGATTGTACTGAAACTACTACCGTATTGTTCGAGGAAACGTCGTACAGTACCTTTTGTAGTTGCCAAAATATACAAAAAAATAATAAAAAATTTATATATAATTTTTTTCCAACAAAGCAACGAATTAATAAAAATAAAAACTAATACATAAATTTTTATGTAATTCTATATAAAAAAAAAATTAATGTTCTAACAAGATTGATTACAACCTTGGATTTTTCAATGGTTTCGTTACTTTAATTTCTTTTATTTTTTTATTATCAACTTTAGCACCTCATTTTTCAAATGCAACAATAATAAAATCCTTATCTCTAACTAGCATCAAATACAATATATTGGCAAAACAACTACGCGATTAGTGATTAGATGCTTACGTAGAGCAATATGGGCGCCTTCGTCTGGTGGATAATTTCTTCTAACAGAATTAATAACACATAAAGCTACCGAATGAAGGCCCATTTCTTTTGATTTTTGTAAAACATTCCTAAAAATTCAAATGATTATTTTATTAAAATTATAATAACAATTATAATATTTTCTATCGAACCGATAGCACATATGTAAAGTATTTTCAGAAGCTGTAACATATTTTATATTATATTTTGGACCAACTGTATGGATTATATATCGAGCTGGAAGTGCATGGCCTTGTGTAACTCTAACATCCCCAGTTCTACATTCTGTAATTTTTTCCATATACAATAAATTAATTATAAAAAATATATAATTTAATTTGTACCTCTAATATCTAAATTGATTTCTTCTTTTAATTCGGAACCAGCTCGTTGGAATATCCGGTCACTAATTGGATTACTTTCATTCATCGATTCATTAGTTGAATTAACGATTGCATCTACTTGAAGTGTTGAAATATCACCCGACCTAAACAAACAAACAAAAAATACCAAAAAATCAATTCCAGATGTACAATCAACGTCATCAAGTATAGAATAATAATGAGAATTGGCATTACCATAATATGATTTTATGATTGATTGCTGGATTATATGGAAAAGGCGATGTATTATATTTTGGTGCACCACTAGCACTGTAATCAGTCAAATAATGTGTTGGTGCAATTTCACTCCATCGTTTCAAATCAGATGGTGATACAATAATATCAGAGGCTAACCCTAAGGGTTCTTGATTCATAATGATCCGCATCAAGGATATCTGCAAAACAAGACAGAAAATAAAAAAAATTTGAATAAATAAATCGTAAAATTCTCAATAATTATTATTCTTATTTTGATAATATGGCGTGTCGTGATATTTAAATGTCGACTTTATGGAAAATCAACAGAGCAAGTTAAAAGTGCAAATCTTCAACTTTGACCCACCCATTCGTTCGTATTGAACAATGAGTATGAATAGAAAAATATTTTTTTTTTCAATTTTGCTATTTTCTTCTGCTAGAATTATTTTTAAATCAATCCTATTTTTTTCATGTCTATTTCTGTTCTATGGCTTTAATTTAATACGAATTTTTGACGTCATAAGTAATCAAAAAAAAACTATTTCTCTATCTAAACAAATACCTAACTTAATAATAATAATGGAAAAATATCCAAAGGTGTTATTTATAGAATGGTAATTACTTATGACTAATAATTTTGTTATTAAAATTCTGTTGATAATAATTTAAAATCAATTAGCTAATGTTCTCAATTTTGCTAAATCTTCTAAAACAATATTATTATTAATGTTCAATTTCAAACAAATTGAATTCATTTATAAAACCTACATGGACATTGAATGGTGAATATAATAGAAAACTGTTTAAAATCTATATTGATCAACTATTATAATCGCTATTTCTGGAATTTGTTCGATTTATACAGAGTGTTTCACGTTTTTGTGGTCGTTCTAATTGAAGAAACAACAGTCATTTGATGATTGAAATTGAGATTACTTAAAAATAATTGAACGGTTTTTCTATAACTGCCGGGGAAATATGGAAAATTATATTTTCATCTTCTACTTGTAGACATTTATAATTTCCAAAATGCATCTGGAAATATCTGTTATAGTTGAAACATTGCATTCACTTAATTTTCAGTTGCACCAAGTTACGACAACAGTTTGACATGCACAAACACAATAAAATAAAGCATTCACTACTTCAACTTATTGAGACGCATGTTGAACTTTTGTCGTAACTTAGTGCAACTAAAGATGATGATCCAAATATACTGGATGGACCATCTCAGACTTTTCTGGTATATAACTTTGGTCCTAGTGGAGGAAATGGAAAACGCACTTAGGGATTTCAAGTGCGATATTTAGACAACACGGTATCTCATCCTTTATAATATTTTCCATATTTCTCGAAAAGTAAAAGAAACCGCATTGACACCAAAATGTTCTCTGGATATTACACTCGAGAGTGCCGTTTTTTTTTCTCTACTAGAGCCAGAGTTACAAATCAGGAAAGCCTGAGGCGGCCCACCTTAATATACAGGAGTGTTCGATTAAAGCGAACTCCAAGGGACTCATAATAGCGTGGTAATATTATAATAGATATAAAAAATTCATAAAAGTATACTTGAATTAATCGTCTATTTTAGTCTATTTTGCTTGGGCCGAATTAATTTCTTGGATATGTGCGTCTACTTGAGCCAATTTATCAAAAATAAGGAATGACTTCGATATTTCTAATTGCATCTGATGTAGCTGCGGCTGGCATAGTTCCAGTTCGTTCATTATTATTATTATTATTATTATTATTGTTGATTACCGTTTTTATTTGAAAAACAAACAAACAATATTGCTAACAACAAACTATATGTATAAAACCAAGAGATCGTTATAAGCGGAAAATTAAGATTTCATAGGTGAAAAAACAGTTTGTTTCTTCCGAAAGTTCGTTTCAACCAGGTTCGTTATATGAATAAGAAATCGCTATAGGTCTTATGGAGTGTTAGTTAATACAATTAAGATTGGATCGTTTTAAGCAGAAGTTCGTTTTAAACGAGTTCGCTATAGGTAAGTGAACACCACTGTATTTAGTCATGAGTATAATAAGACCAAAATAATAATTATTGGAAAAAAATTATGAATAATTCCCAAAACAATATTAAACTCCTACATTTCCCGATAAATGTACGAAAATCTTCAATTATTTGGTGATTATTCCCAATAATAAATCTTCATTAGTCGATTAAAATCAAACAATTCGTTGCCAAAAAATAGAAATCAACTTGTTTTTAGATGGATTTAGTTATTTATTACTTTTGGTTTTCAATCAAGATGAACAACAAGTGGAATCGTGAATGGAAACCATTAGAAGAAAATCGCATGGAAATTATGTTTTGTAAAATTATTCCGTTAATTGATGAAAATATCTGATTTAATTAAAATTAATTCAATTTGTGTTGTTTTTTTTTAATCAAATAGAAAAATCGTACGTATCACTTTTCTTATTAAAAAACATTAGTACGAAGTAATTTTGCAATTATCCTTTGACGTCAATACAATAACAATATCGATATTTTAACGTTATGCAAGTTAAAAGGCTATAGTTGTAATACATATTTTAAATAGAAATTATAATCTGTAAATTACAACAACAAAAAAAGACAAATCTTCCGCGATAGTAGCGTTAACATTAATTACAAGTAAATATATTTATTTATTGAATAAATAATTATTCGTTGGATTCGCATGTTAGATAAAAACAAACCAAAAAAAAAACAATAAAAAAAAGGGCGAAAGAAATAGTTAATCAATGCGATATATCGAACCGATAAATTGTATAGGTAATGTAATAAATGTACATGACCTATTTTTTTTTTAAATATTGAACATAATATAATAAAATTTACAATCGGAATATCAGGATATTACGAAGATTAAGTTAAAAGTCTAATTGTGAATGAAATATCGATTAACATCGCGTACGATAAAAATATTACAATTATTTTTTTTAATAATATAATCGACAGTGTAATTATCGTTTCTACAATAATGTAATAATTATTAAATATAATTTCATGACGCTTGTTGTAATAATGTAAATAGAAATTATTGTCGATTAAAATTTAAATATTTATAGGAGGAAAATTGTAATGTTCGAATAAAAAAGAAAAACAACTGAAAATGATGTTTGTTTTTTGTTTGTTTGTTCGGTTTTAGCTTTTAAAAGAGATGATGAAGAAGACGTCTCTCTCTCTCTCTCTGATCTTTTACTGAATGGTTTAAATTGGCTGGTTGTTATTTAGAAAAGCCTGATAGGATCTACGTATAGAAAGGATGGGGTGAGAGCTTTTGAACTGGAATTAGGTCGCAGGACCTACTGTCGTCGTTTTCTCAATTTTATCAATGACGTCGACGGTAAGATCTATGACGTCAACGATTCAATGAATAATACAGAAAAAAAACTTACACATTTCTATTATAATATATCAATAATTTTAGGAGACAAACAAGAATTTGAAATGAATGGAAAGTCTATCTATAGATAATTATTTATTATAGATAGACAATGAAGCAAAGTTATTTGACCCTATAATTTTTTTTTGAAAACAAAGAAAATAATAATAAATATAGATGAATCTTATCAATATATAGAGACTTATTTCACAATTTTGACCTTTTCTGTATTTAAAACAGATATATTTTTTTTTAGTTTCAATAAATTTAGAGAAAAAAAAACTAATAAATAAATGAATAACAATAAAAATTCATATTTATGTCGATATACAGTCTCTGTGTTGTAGGTATCTCTACAAAGTTTTTGCAATGTCGAAAACTCAAAATATTTATGATGACAATTTTGAAATAGATATACATATTTCGTTTTGCGGTTGGGGGGTATTTTAATTTTCAAGATAAGTATGTTGCATAAATATAATGTTGTCCCAATAAAATTGCCGATAACGAATAGAAGATCGTCCCATCATAAACTTGAAGATTCGGCTCAATAAATAAATGTATACAGTTTTTGTTGCATTAAAATTTACAACTTGGCCATAGATAAATAAAAATCGAACGATATAGTCAATTTATACCAAATATCGACAATAACCCATCCTATATAATCAATAATACTTTTTAGTTTCAATGCACTATTAAGGTAAAGTTTGAGAATAAAGAAATAGAATGGTTTTTATGGAAAAACAAGAGAATACCATTGTAATAAAGGTCAAGTAACGGAAAAGTCATTAGACTATACATAGATGATTGTATATGAAGAACAATAAACAGCTCGTAATTATTTTAAAGTCACGAAAAGTGTAAATTGTCCGATGGTATGTAAATTTACGTCCAGATTGTTATTTGCTTCAGTTATTGCGATTGTCTGTAGACGAATCTACTCTTTATATAAATAAAAATGCCATGTTGTTCGTTGGTAAACGATCATTTGAGGGAAGAAAAATTGGAAAAAGTTGGAAATGGTATTTTCGGGAAAAACTGAAAGTGCTTTTTTCTTTATGGATTTTCATAACAACTCGATACCATAACTCATAAACTGTACAATGGATGTGTGTAGATATTTTTTTTTATTTTGTTTTTGATAGTCTTGGAAAATTACGAAGGAAAATCGGGAAATTCAGATGAATTGCAAAAATTGTAATTTTTGACGATATATAGCAACGACATATTTGGTTGATTTATTTTTAAATTTTATTCTTTTTATTCTCAGAAGAAGAATAGCTCAATTGGAAAAAATCTGAAAATTTAGAGAAAAATCTGGAAAAATGCATTTCACCAGATATTGATTGAGGACATGTGTTTGATGATATCGAACTAGATATTACCTTAATTAAACATCACAGAGCTCAATTGAATCCCATGCACTACCCAATATGCAAAAATACGTATCAAGATTAATCTTTAATACGTTTCGACATACGTACTGAGTATGTATCGGGAACGTATCTAGATATGTCTTTAGAACGTATCCCAATACGTTTTTGAATATTTTTTGAACAACGTTCCAAATACATTCTTATTACGTTTCAAAACTTTCTCAATACGTGTCATAGAACGGTTCTGAAAAGTTTTGCGTTTTCGTCGAAACATATTAGAAACGTATCCAACTCATTGCTCATTGGGTAGGCAAACTTGGCGTTGTCGATCAGAGAAACAAAACTACTATACTCTCTTGAAAATTGTGAACGATGGAATTTGTGGATAGATTTTTTGCTTGGGCCTTCTAGTGATAAATATTTTTTTTGGCAACGAGTCGCTCGCAGAATGAATTTGCACTTGCTTCATCAGAAACTGTAGCATATTGCTAGAGCGCAGTAGAAAAGCTATGCGAATCAATTAAACTCTAATCTCTAACCTTTCGAAGAACTGTGCGATGGCCAAAATTTTGCAGCAATGCAAGCTGTTTGTTTTCGGTGCATGAACGATTGAAAATTTTTGAAGGCGTTGGACCGAACAATGCAAAATCTGCGAGACAATCTAAACTAAAACAATTAGAACATGGGAGGAGACGTTTTGATAACTTGCATCCCAATGATTCCGAACGGCATGCCATTCGACTTTAAACGCTAATACGAGAGCAAGGAACCACAATTTTTCCAACAAATCTAGATTTTTTTTTAAACAAAACTCCCCACCAATGGTAGAATCTATTGTATTTGAATTTTCTATCGAACAGAATTACTTTACAATATGATTACCTCATTTATGATAGGATATCGAAAATTTAAACCGTTAGTAAATTTAATTTCTAAATAAATGGTAAATTCGCAAATTTCAAAGTTGAATTATTGGAGATGAAAAAGCTTGTATACTCACTTCTATCACTGAGTAAAAACCGAATTTGAAATTTTTGAAAGCCGATTTTCAAATTGATTCTCAAAAAAAACAAAAAAACCAAATTTTGAGATTATAGATAAGATAATATGGAAAAAAAATAGAGAATTGATGAGTTCGAATTCATACAGGAAAGGCAAAATTTTCCAAAAATAAAAAATAAAAGAAGTAGGCAGCATAAAGAAGTGAAATTGACTAGATAGAACAAAGGTCATAAAACGGAAATTGCTCCATAAGCATTTATATTTTATTTTTTATTGACGCTTATAACTGATCTGATAAGTCACAATTTACATCAAAAATACAAAAAAAATTAACCCAAAATCTATTAGATAGTAATTGTTGCTATTCCATAGT
Organism: Zonitis immaculata; assembly: GCA_037414775.1. Classification (NCBI taxonomy): domain Eukaryota; kingdom Metazoa; phylum Arthropoda; class Insecta; order Coleoptera; family Meloidae; genus Zonitis; species Zonitis immaculata. Next base: position 175 of record JAZBGX010002830.1, on the reverse strand, counting down.
AGTATACTTTGTATAATTAAATTAACAATATTTAGCAATCAACATAATTTAGACAATTTTAATATAAACATTGATAATAATTAAGGTTAAAGTTTGAATCAATTATATTTACAATTTGATATAAATTTATTATTAAGTGAAAGCCAATTGGACAATGTCTTGTATGAAAAAGTTG
>JAZBGX010002826.1:0-11401 GCA_037414775.1 Zonitis immaculata | reverse complement strand
CAAGTAAATAATTGTTAATTTTAATGGCTGTGTTTAATGCACCAAAATCCATGACTACCTAAATTAAGAATTTTTTTGATCACACTTCAGTGAGAGTTTATATTACGTTTTTTCCTTTCAAATAATAAAGTTTTTTTGAAAAGTGTAATTGCTTTAATTTCAATTCAATTCCTTACACAAAAAATTTGAATTTTGTTACGTTTGCGCTGTTGGTAATGTTACTGAAAATTATTCCCAAATCACAACACTGTATAGACCTAATAGTCTCTCTTCTGTCATGGCCTAATACATTGAAATATCTCATCTTCTCATGTTCTCTTCACGAACATATGATAACTCAGAAGAATGTTATCTCAAGATACTGTATTGGCGAAGGCAATAAACGTAATTTGCCTCCATATAAAAGTACTCATCCACTAATTTCTAATCTTTTTTGTTTTTCAATAAAATAAAATTATAAATATCAATCAATGAATATAATCATTTTCCAACTCAATATTTAATTATAAATACTTTAAATATTGGAATTAAGTTTAATTTATGGCTATGTACCATAAAACGCCGTGTATTTATGACAATTTTTAAAGTCATATCTTTTTTAATAGTTCGATGAGATGTACCGAAATTTTTTCCAGAAGCATTCTACATGATTAAAGAGTAAATATTTCAAATTCAGAGCTTTATCTAATATTCTAGTTTTCAACTGAATTTAATATTTGATTTGAATTTGTTACATGTTCCGTAATTATACAAGATTCAATGAAGATACGTGCGCATCCGTCAAATCGGACGCTTGTCAGTATTTTGAGTCAGTCTATATTAGTTGTTATACACGTATGATTGTATTATTCATTACATTATTATTATATACAGTCGAACTCGGTTATAACGTATTCGTCGGGACCGTAAGAAAATCTACGTTATAACCAAGTTCACGTTATAGCCGAGTTGGGGAATAACAACTTTTGTTTCTCAAGGTTATCAGTAATAAAATAATACTAAATCAAAGTTATTACATGCTTCGATTTATTCATCACCTCTTGCGATGAGATCAATCACTAATTTTTTCGTTCCTAGAGAGATCTTTAGGTTTCACAGGAATTTTGCTTGTTTGGTTGCAAACTCAAAACTGACGGAAAATAACCCAAAATACAAATTTTTGGAAATTTCCCTCCAAATTGTAGGAGGATTAATTCATTAATTGTTGTTCTACCATTGTTAAATTAATCCTCTGGGAATTTTGGAGTGATTTCTAAAATTTGCAACCGGCTTTCTCAAATAATCTTTTTACCTGCTTTGATAGTAGTCATAAAATTTGAAATCAAAAAAATTTTCTTGAAAGCACAAAAAACTCATACGTTATAGCCGAGTTTTAACTACGTTATAAAAAAGTTTGAAATACATTGTGTTTATGGAGATTTAGCCGTTCCGAGTAATAAAATACGCTATAACAGGAAATACGTAATAACCAAGTACGCTATAACCAAGTTCGACTGTATTTACAAAATAAATCGAAGTTACTATCTGATTAATTAATTAATTGAAATTACTGTTGTTACATCACTACATCACATACACAACAGAAACTTACCAAAAAAAAAAAAAATCCTAGGCATAAACATCCAAACTATCAACCACGTGCTACAAAAACATCAACTCTTGAAATATCACAAACAATTTCATTTATCGTGAAACGAATGAGCGAACAAATGAAACAATAATTCGAACACGAATAAGAAATCACATTTATTTGTATTAAAAAATCTAAAAATTACCGAGTACTCACTATACGACGACAAATGACCTGATTAAATTAAGCCATTTTGATTTACGTTTCGTAGCCGGCAGCCTATGTTGTCATATTTATGCTTTGAGAAAAACATGTTTTTTTATGTGAAAATAGTTTATCTATTCAGTGCTATATTATAAATTATAATTATAATTCTCATAAATTTAATTCTTTTGATTTTAAATTGAATATTTTTTCGACTATTAATTAGCAAAAAATCTTGCATTTTTTTTTATATAGATATGTTTATCTACATTTGGCAACCATGGTGAAGATGGATAGATGTCGCCACCATTATGTCTTTTTCATTTTCTTTATTGTATAATTTACTACAAAAGGCTTACACTGCTCACACAAATTCATCATTCTAATTTCAAATGAATTGGAAAAAAAAATAGATTTTAGTAAAAAATAACAACTTTAATGACAATAAAAATAGCGAAACAGTTATATAACTATCAAAAATACTATTTTTTTTGTAAGAACAATAGATCTTTTCTTGCGTTATAGAGCGCAAGCGTGTCGGTTTTTGTAATCAGCGATAATATGAAAGCTGCAGTAAAAAAGCCTATGTGATGAAAAATTCTTCAGCTCAATAATTTGTCTGACTATCTTAATTTAATTGCTGTTGGATTTGATCATATATGTAATACTACTATATAGCCAACTGGTACAGGGAAAAACGCTTAAAGATCACGGTGCTGACTATATTTATTCTTTCTTTTATCATTTGTACACTGTCTTTGCTGCGCATGCTTGGCAATTGAGAATTTTTTAAAATTCTAGAAGACAGTAGTTTCATTTTTTCTGTATGTACACACAAGATGCGCGAAATATTGATGGTACAAGTTCTAAAAAAGAGACAGACATATTCTGTTTCAATTTGTCCATATAGTAGTATTACATATATGGATTTGATGAAATATTTTCAAATAAAAAACCTTAGATCGGGAGCTGGCGTCAAAAAAGTGTGATAGTTTTCTCAAGGCTGATATTTTCAAATTGGGTTATATTTTAGCACGGTCTTATAGACTGGTCTTGACACTGATATCTTACTACCATTGGTAGGGGTAAACTCATGTTGTAAGAATTTAGTTACTAAAATTGCTACAAGGAGCGTCATAATCGGGGAGAACCGTTGTGCGACAGAAACAAAGAATGTGTGAAAAAAGAGGCAACAACAACTTTTTGCTGTTGTCTCTAGTCCGCACAGTTGTCCTCCTCGATTATGACGCTCTTTGTGGCAATTTTAGTAACTAAATTCTTACAAAATAAGGGTTTACCCCCACTACTACTAGTGTCAACACCTGTCTATAGGACAAATAAAGGTTATCTCCGGTGATGAGGTATACAGTATTATGGTTATTATTATATAAGTATTATAGTTGCCTATGATAAGACCCTGTATTTTAATGATAGAGAGCCACTAAGCGCATCTAACAAGGAGAGTATCAAACATGGGAATCACCGATTTGAATGAATTTCATACAATTTATAGATCAGGGTCCCCTCAATAATAGCCTAGAACGCTAACACGCAACGCGCCCTTATTTTCGAGAAAAATGGCTCTAAAGTTTTGTGTATTTTTTATAAAGAATTTATTATGACGCTGTAGTAGGCAAGCCGCCGTAGCGCAGTGGTATGGAGCTTGCTTACAGATTGGGTTTTCGACGGTACAGATCTGTATCGGCTAGGTTTTTTTCTTTTTTGTTTAATTTTTGATTTTTTGACTTTTTTTGAGTTTTTTGTTCAAAAATCAGTTAATTAAAATGTAAAGTTATCAATTGATTCATATGAAAAAATTCATTTGGATGAAAATTATAAGATACTTATAAAGATATGGTCACATAAACCACGTTCTCTAAAGTTGTTCAAAGCTCCCAAAAAATAATTTTTATAATTATTTTATAAAGTTGACAAAAAGCAAAATTCTGGAAATTCTGTTTCGTTACAATAGCAGAAGTGTGATTGAGCTTTATAAATATATTCTTAAGATTGTTACTTTTATGATGAACCAGGTATCTTTAAATTTCTATTGACTAATTTTTGAACAAAAAACCCAAAAAAGTGCAAAAATTTAAAATTTAAACAAAAGGAAAAAATGAGACGAGGTACAGACCCGAGCTCTCGACCATTAGATCTATCAACAAACTTTATACCACAGCGCCACGACAGATTACTTACGAAGGCGTCTTAATAACTTCCTTATAAGTAATTAGAAACTTTAAACACATTTTTCTCGAAAATAAGGGCGCGTTGCGTGTTAGCGTTCTAGGCTATTATTGAGGGGACCCTTATCTATAAATTGTATGAAATTCATTCAAATCGGTGATTCCCATGTTTGATACTCTCCTTGTAAGGATTTTAGCGTACTGAGAAGCTTATTACGAAATTTGAATGTTTGATCACTGATTGAAAAAAAAGTATGCAGGGGAGAAGTGACATGAAAGAGCCAGTTTACTAAACTTCTCCCCTATTGATTCTCTTTTACTGACTATTTACAAAATATTCTCAAAATGAGTATTATTAGCATTTATGTACTTTTGACGTTTACCAAAATTCTGTCAAACCAAGAAAAAATGATCCAACTTTTTTGTTCACTGAAATGCTTAGGTCCATTTTTTTGGTAGATTTCACGGACATCAAATGTAGAAATAAATTTCGTATTATTAACTATTCAGAATTCGAGAAAATTTAATAATAAAAAAGTTATAATAAAAGACACACAAAAAAAGATTTCGAGAATGCCCTCTATAATATGCAGTAATGTTAATAAACTGAGAATGTCTAGCTAGCATTGAAGTTGACGTGCATTAATTTTCGATTTGATTTGCCTCTTTGTGTCTGAGATATATCACAAAATAGGAATATTTTCATAATATTCAAGAAGCCATAACTCCTTAAGAAAGCACTCTGGTACTGAGCTATATTTGGTTTGGACGGTCCCATCTGACTTCAGGAAGCTGTAGTTACGCTTTGTCCTTTTAATTCCAGGACATTCTGTTTTTCTCAATAAATTTGATTGACTGCTGACTGACGATGTCCTATTAAAAATGTGTCCGATTTATTAATTCGTGAATTTTACATTTGAAATTGATGTTTTGCAAAATTTCCGCTTCAAAGAAAGCAGTTGGGCTAATTTATTTGGTTTTATATATATAGCGTAGTATTAACCTTACGGGTCCCGTTATTCTGCTGTCTGACTATTGGATCTGTGATCTACATTGCATTTATTAATCATGTGCAAATTTTGAGCTTTTCAAAAACACTTTGGTTATGCTAATTAATTCTACACCTTTATCAGCGTCCCAGTACCAGGTGTCCTAACGGATCAAGTGCTGACTCTACAGTGGCTCTCTATCACTAAAATATAACCCAATTTGAAAATATCAGCCTTGAGAAATTATTGCACTTTTTAGACGACAGCTCCCGGTCTATCTAGAAAAAAACTGTAAATTTTATTGAATGGACAGACCATGAAGAATCGATCTCCTCCTTAGTATAAAAGAAGGAATATAAATATGAAAATATTTTGAGATTTTTTTTGTTTTGTTTCATAATGTTATTTCAGTTATTTTTTTTTCATTACTTTTCACATCACTTTTCATCGAAATATATTATTAAAGCTAGCTGTTGTAAAAAAATATTAAGTCGTCTCTCCCGCGATACTCAAACGATCTGTGAAGAAACTCATGAGTTTCATAGTGTTTGACATAAAGAACGACAGTTAAGAATAACAGCGAGTAATGCCTACAGAATTTATACTTATCGCAATGATAAAAATCCGGATTGAAAAAAAAACACTCGATTATTTTTTTGAAACTTCATTTAGTAATGCTAATACACAATATGGCCTTGAGAAGGAACATTTCGCTCGTGAAGTTTATGAAGAGAAGATGTCTGTTGAAATAATTCAATGTGGTTTGATAGTCTCAAAAACCAATCCTTGGTTAGGCTGTTCCCCAGATGGAATAGTATTTGAAGATAATCAACCATACAATATTATTGAAATTAAATGCCCTATTGAAGGAAAGAAAATAAGAGTTAATTAAACAAATTAAATGGTCGGAAGTGAAACATGATCAGGTGACTTTGGGAAAAAAAACATCTATATTATGCTCAAGTTCAAATTATCATGGACCTTGTGAATGTGGAATTGACTGATTTTATAATTTATTCTCCATTTGACAAAACAATCAAAATTATTCCTATAAACTTCGATTATGAATATACTCAAGATTTGTTATTAGTTATTACATATTTCAAATTTATGTTACATAACATTTGTGAAAAAGAAATTGAGAAACCGAGTAAAGAATAACTATTTTTTCGTTTATCTATTTTAATATAGATATATACAGTGGCTCTCATGGATATTCGTTCATAAGAGGAACTTTCAAACATAACAAAATTAAAATACGATATTTAATATTACTCTATTTAAGGATAATAAATTGAAATAATAATAATGTGAATTTTCTACGTCACACAGTTATTCGTTCAAACAAATGCCTATCAACGTTGTGTAGTAGTTTTCATTCGCTGTCGATCGTGGTTGTATGACAGTAATTGTTCGGAAGCCAATCAGTTTCTACGTCTATTTATCATTGCGTAACAATACGTAATAGGTCATAAATCAAAAAATACTTCTATTGAATTAAGAAGACTTATCATCAAATCATACGAAAAAGAAAACAGCTATAGAAAAATAGGTAAAATTGTAGGTAAGAGCTATTCGACTGTTGTATACATTATAAAAAGGAGAATCGAATACATGACAAGCCAAAGTTTATACTCCATCAATACAAAAGTTGGATATTACGATGATGCAAATTGGAGAAAACAACATTATAAAAGAGTCAATGTGAAAAACATCTAGTAGAAACATAAGAAAAAAAACGAAGAAGCTAGAAGACTATGTGTTATGTTAGAAAAAAAGAGAAGATGTTATAGATAAGCAAGTTGGCAACATTGGCGAACTGGCACTGAGAAAGGAAATGGTAGCTAGACAAAATTATTATAACTATCATATGTATATGTCATTGTTCTATCAATCGAGGGTTAATGTTTATTTTGGTATTTATTAACGAATAAGATTAATATTTAAAAATACATTTATTTGTATCCATTGAAATACACAAATAAAACCGGGCTATCCGTTTTCAGAGCTCTTATATGGACATCTTGGTTATTCTGATCAAGTCACTAAGAATTACCCACATACTATCAAACCTTGAGATTGTATAAGAAGTGAGCAGTTGGCAAATAAACGTAGAATTGTTCGGTTAAAACAATTATTCATTTTACAACATATCATGCGAAAAGTAACTCTCTGCCTGGGAAAAAAACCGCGACCTGAATACACAACTCACCATACAGATAAGAGGCAACCTATACTCCACATGGTAAGAAAACTGCTCAGCATCCGGTTCGCCATAGACACAACCTTGCGTCAGTACTTACTCTAGTCCAGGATTACTCATGTTCGGACGAGAGCTCCGAACCAACGATTTCCGACAAATAGTACAGAGTGAGTCATTAATAAAGAATTATTTCATCAATTTTTGCCTTATTTATTCAATTTATAACAAAAGAAACCAATAAGTTATTTATGAATAATTCAGACAATTTTTTGAGCAAAATAAGACTGGTACTTTTTCTTCAAAATTTATTATTTTATTGAAAATTCCATTAGACTAAACGCTTATCTGTTCTACGTTACTACAGAGAGTTCAACGCCGCTGGCGTGTCTATTCTCTGCTTCCGCCTAGCTCACTATAAAGAAACATCATGGATATGCAACTAGTACATCATCTTAATTATCATCACTATTTTCCTCGATGACGACGGGTATGTTATGTGATTCAAAAATTACTTACTAACATATCTTTAATTAATGGGACCTAATATCAAACAACGTGTATGTAGATTCAAAAAATGGGATTGGAAAACGATTGAAATGGCTCTTTGGACTCTCCGACGTCGATGACGCAGAGTGTTACACTGATTCATTCAAAGGATTAACTGAACCACAACATGAAACTGAGATATTGCTGAAGCAACAAATTTAAGTTATTTCTTCAACTATCAAAAACCTCAATAGTTCTCTCCACAGTCTCCATAGAAATATCACAGTTCTGAACCAAAACTCTGAAAAATATCATTATTTTCTTAGATCTTATATTATTACCATTAGCAGTAATGAGAATTATCATAAAATTTCCTTTAAATTTATCATGAACCTCTTGATTACGCGAACGACGCGAATCAAAAATTTCCACTAACATGTAGTTCATGTAGAATCTTTCCAATATATCCGCCCTTACTGTCAACCAGAAATTATTGCTTTATTCAATTATTTGTAAAACAATGTCATCATTGGTGGTTACAACAAAATAACATTTGCGCCAATCGGTTATGTGTAATTGCCCATGAATTTGATACATATATGGATGATGAGGTTTTAACATCATCTTATTATCATCAAATGTGACGAAATTAATTTTTTTGGCATCTACGTCCTCCGTTACTGTCATATTTCGTACGGTAAATGCACATTCGATCTCAATAATATCATCATCTTCTACCGAGCCGCTAATTTTTTTTCTCTTTATCAATAAACAATCGAACTGATGTTTGCTCATGTCTAATTCCATATTCTACTGAAGGGCAATTTGTGAGTAATTCGTTTGGTATTAGTAAATTTCCAACTATATTTTTTGTATCACTAGCCCTCATTTGAAAAACTTTATTGAAATTCGTTGCAGTGAGTCTGATTCTGCGTTGAGTCAGCCATTCAGAATTATTCCATTGTTCAATGGTTCGCCTCTTTATCTCATCAACATCTACATTTGCAATGTCATTGAGAAATGTCTGTTTTGCATTTTTCAATTCTTCCACATTCATACTAGGAATATATCCAGTACCTAACAATGACTGATCGCCGTAGTTGGAATCTTCATCATAAAAATAACGTTTGCGTTTTTCCGTTTTTGTTGTTATTTTATGTTTTTTATTAATATGATGAAGTATTCCGACAAACCTGCTCATCATTAATATCTGATTTTATTTACTCAACAACGGCCACGTAATACCTGCATTTATATGAACCTTTCAATGAATAGTTGTTACTTTTGCCACCAACCATTTTATTCACCGCAGAATTATATGACTCCGCTGCATTATTATCCAAATTATATAGTAAGCTTAATGCTACACTGTTCAAAGCTCTATTAAACATCTCATATGCGGAGCACTTAGTAAATTGTTCCAAGGTAGATGGTTGGATTTCCCCACCCATTTACAATAATATGCAATACAATTCCTGTAATCCCCAAAAATATGTTTTGGTCCATCCAAAATATCCTGTTTTAATCTGAATATTTTTTCATAAGGCATAGAGTTTCCGCTCTTACGATATCTTACAGCTGAAACTATAGCTGCGTCCTCAAAGCTTTCACATTTTTTTTGAGGGAATCGCGTGAAACGGTATTTCCTCTAATCAATTTGGCGCAGTCTCTAATCTTATTACAATAATTGCGTAAGATATGATTTCAGCATTCGATTTCTTCAATAGGCAAAGTAGAGCCATATGGTCTTGATTCGCACAACTTTGTGTGTACGCTACTAACACCACGCAAATGATGCATTTTAGTTTCCATTGTTTTGTACTCGCACCCATAATTTAAGCGACGCTGGATGCGGCATTGTAATTTTTTTCTACATGACCTTTTACTCTATGCGCCGTCGATAATCTTAGCAATGCTGGGATTCCATTGCATACCCCAAGCTTCAACGGCCAATGCATGTTTCTGGCGTCCTGCCTCAATCATTGAATCAAAGACCATTTGTTTTGATTTTCTCGATATATTACTCTCAGGCTTAATAATAGTGTGCGAGGTTATTTGAGGTACATCCAATCCTACCAAAATTTGGGATAATTGAATTTGCTTTGTACCGCTTTGAATGTTACCAATGACCGCTGCGGTATTAGGATTGACAGATTTCTCATTATCTGTACTGATAGACCCCTCGAGATTATGAACATTACATTTATAAGTCGAAATGCTCTTTAGACCAACAATTTTCTCTTTAATTATTTCAACATTATAAAAACCAAAACCGTTACGCTATAGATTTTTTGATGATGACATCAAGTGGTTTAGGTCCACTAGTTCTTTTTTTGGGTCGGAATCATTTTTTCCCCACATAAATGGGGTCGGGTACAACTTGATGCGACCGATTCGGCGCGACCGACTCGTCGCAAATTAATTCGGCGCCCTACCAATTCAACGCAGGAACAACTCGGCGCAAAAATCAGTTAATTCTATCAAAAACTCAATACAAACATATTGCGGTCCTGGACCATCTTGTCTTCTCGATTTTGTAAGATTATTGTTTTTCATAGAAAGCATGTACTTCATTTTCTTGAAATTCGGATTATGAATTTCAAGTAAATAATTCTGAAAATTTTCAATAGGGGCAATTCTACAATGCCTGAGAAATTCCATCTTACCTGGACTCTCATATAATATAGGTATTGTGCTATGTTGACAAGTGCGCTGTAAAACCTGAAATAATGAATGCCCACCCAACAATTCTAGGATTAACCGATCCAACTTCGCAAGCAGGTAAAACCATATTTATGGTGCCCTACTGTTGACTCCCGTCATCTACCTACCCGCTGCTACCTGCTACCTATAGATTGTTAGAACAATTCTTTAATTGAATACATTTATGTGCATTTTGTTGAGCAGTGTAGTGAAGTAACTATGGAAGATTTAATCAAAAGTGAGAGAGGAAGGAAGAAATTTGTGTATGAAGGATACTTATATGTGTTCGACCGATTAAGTAGTAATGGCAAAAAAAAATTTTGGCGTTGTGAACAGAAGCATCGACAGTGTAAGGCTAGAATTCATGTGAGTGGTAAAGATGTAATAAAAACAATTAACCATCATGTTCACGATTCATCTGCTGCAAAAGTGGAAGCGGATTCTGTCGTTACAAAAATTAAAAGTCGTGCGAGAACTACAATGGAAGGTACCGTGCAAGTGATCAATGTGTATTGCAGCGATTTAACACTGGCTGCACAGGGAATTATTCCTAACCTGGCAACACTCAAACAATGTGTGAGAAGACAGAGAATCAAAGATCAAATTGCACCTCCGAACCCGTCTGACTTAAGAAGTTTAGTGATACCGGAAGAATACAAGACCTATGAAGCTCAACTTGGAAGAAAAGAAGATATTTTACTTTTTGATAGTGGACCAAGTGAAAAGAGAATCATCATATTTGGTAGAGAAGTAAACTTGAACATTCTGAAACAGTCAAAACATTGGTTTGTAGATGGCACTTTTAAAATAACCCCCCCTCTTTTCTACCAAGTGTTCGTCATACTGGCTGAACAATTTGGTGGAGTGCATCCAGTGTTATATGCTCTTTTGCCTGATAAACAGAAAGTGACTTACGATCACGTATTTCGAAGTGTCATTGATTTAATTCCTGGGATCAAGCCTACATCAATATCATGTGATTTTGAATTGGGGATAATAAAATCTGTAAAACAATGCTTCCCGCTAACTAAAATGTAAGGTTGCTTTTTCCATTTAAACC
>JAZBGX010002825.1:0-11402 GCA_037414775.1 Zonitis immaculata | reverse complement strand
GCCGATAAAAAACCAATTTATACAATATTAACCAAAAATCATTTAAAAAATAATCCTATATACTTATTCCATTCTAAAACATTCCACATTTTATTAATTTTAAACTAGATAACAACCATTTTTAACACTGATGGGTAAGTTTTGATGCCTCGAATAATTATTATAGGTAGATTTTATTATTACCACATATGACAACTTGGTATACCTACTCAAATATTAAACAACCTAATAAAAGAGTTTCGTTATAAAGTGAAGAATGAAACCTAACCGTATATTTAAATAGGTCCAGAGGGTGTACATAAATTATGCTTTCAGGCAAGCAGTTTTATGATTTATTCCACTTAAATATGTAGTGTTTGTTTAAAAAAAAAAAACTTGCAGCTGCTTTTTTATTACTAGAAAATGAAGAGCTAATTGTTTGTTTTGTTTTTTTTTTCATGATTAAAACAATTTATCGACAAATTAGTGTAATCAAGACGCACTTCAGCACTTCCACATTTCCAAAATTCAATCACTTGTAAACATACTCTCTTGACCATTAAAAAAATTAATTAATTGAAATTTTTTATTGGAGAAACCTTTGTTTACAGTAAACGACTAATCAAAAGCTAATCAATATTTTTGAATAATTGGCACTATTAATTCAATACCTTCTTCTACTTATCATCATGCCTTCTTATCTTTCCCAACGTGGAATAGTTGATCCACACTGAGGTTATAGTCTATTCTCTGATATTCCTCACCCAAGATTACTTTTCTCCTTATATGCGCTTTCTTCAATCTACTTTTTCCTATGAATGATTTCGTACAAGAGACAGTAATTGTCATTACAAAGTATTTGGTTTTTCTCATGATAACAGTCATCGTCAGTTTTCTGCAATGTCCAATGTGTCTTAATACTTCTTCATTTCTGATTCTAGCAGTCTATAGAGCCCCATTTCGAATACCTCTGATCTTTTTTAGGAGTAAAGACCATACGTAGCATTTTAAGATTTCTTATTTGTAAACACTGACATGTATTTCACAAATCCCTTTCGGGCTATTCCTATTCTGGCTTCTATCTCCTTATTTTGGTCTATTAAGGAAATTTATGGTTGCTCCAAGGTATTTATATTTCGCTTGAGCCTCCCAGTGAAGATTTGTAGGTCTTCTTTATTCTTTGCTATTATTGCAGTATCATCTGCAATTTTGTATTGTAGTAATGATGGTCCCTCCAATACTTACACCTTCCGTTCTCTCCCATATAGTGCTCTATCTTGTCTTTGGCATCTAAGCTAATGGATAAACTTACCGTGTTGGTCTTAGTCAAACGATTTTTGTAAATCCATTTAACATATGAACACGCTTTTAATATACTGTTTGTACTTTTGTAATAGTACCGTCATTGCAAATAACGCTTCTCTAGTTCCAATTACGTTACTGAATCCAAACTGTGCACTGTCTAATTGTTCTACATATTTTTTTTATTGAGCTAACCAAACGGCGGCACTCATCGCAAAACTTATTATCATTTTTCTTGGTTAAAAGTAAGGAGACATATGTAGATTTTAACGATTCCTCTAGTATCCTAAGCTCGACTGGAATTTCGTCGAAGCCCGGAGCTTTACCATTTTTAGAGTTTCCAATTACCAGTTTCACTTTTGATTTCTTATTACTAGAGTTACCCTTTTCGGGGTGTTACCAATAATTTCTCCCACTTTCTTATCTAGGTTTCCTCTGTCGTATTCCATACTCAACTCTTCCATTTGTTAGCAATCTCCATCCATCCAGTCAATATCCATTAGTCGATGAATTTGAAATAATTAAATTTATGCTCATAATGTATTTATATGGCAAACTAATTCAGGACACCGGCATCGCATCTGAATCTTCCACTTACTTTTCGTTTATGAAATAATCTGGGTATATAGAGACTTTTTGGATCGAGGCCGTTCAATCCGGTCCTGGATTATACATATAGTCAATTTAATTAATTTATCCCATTCGTATCGTTTTATAGGTGAAAAATAGTGAATAGACTGACCGGGAATAGGGTGCGGTAATTAATTTCAAGTCCAAGTCCCCAATTATCTGTATCAGATAGCACCAAATGTTCTGTAAAAAATATATATCTATATATATATATATTTAATCTATTAGACCATATGTTTACCTGGGTATAGTTTTTCGAAAATTTTACTACAGCAAAAATATAACTTTTTCATAATCATCATAATAAATACGATTAAATTGTATTTATCTCATCAATATAGAAAATTTTAATTGAATTAAGTTTTTAATTTATACTTACAGTAGAATCGATTAAAAAATAAAGAATTAACATTTTATGTTCACTAATCCGAACTTGTCAAACGGTGGCTTAACGAAACATATCGCATTTCATACACGACTATATTAATTAATATTAGATATTTTTGCTTCTATATCCATAGAATAGAAATGGTAATTTTCGACTTCACTACAGTTAGTTATTTATAAAAAAAAAACAAAAAACAAACGGGTTGTACCTACTACCATTTGCTAAAATATATGCTCTGTATGACAATTTTAATCATAATTTTAGAAAGCTCACAGTCATTTAGACGAGAACAGTAGCAAAACAAAATCATGAAAAGACGACATCACACAGATATATATCCTTAACAAAACCCATTTCAGTACAAAATCTAGCTGTCTGTCTATATCTATCATCTCTATATCTGTCTCTTTTTTTCGCTTTTATATAATCACTAATCTGTGTTCGAAATGTACAGGAATAGAACATTACATATATAAAGTACAGACGAAGCCCTATACTATGGTTAACAAAAAAAAAAAATATATATATATCCACTAAAATTTCCCTGAAAATTAAACTTTCTTTGACACATTTAATCTGCACTATACCATATCCAGCTATTATAGTCCTAAAGTAGACAGTATTTTAGGATACTGGTCATTTATTAAAAATTTTAAAGGTTTCTATTATCACAATAACAATGGTCACATAAGTGATTACTTGAGGGTATTTTTAATAATTATTAAACATGGATTTTAGATTATGGAAATCGATGGTTCGTCTCGTATAAAAATGAACCGCTTTAAAATACATCGATTTATTATTTTTTTTCGAGAGAAAAAAAAAAGGTCGGTTCAATGATTAACACCAACGGCTCTATATATATTGTGTGGTCTGTTTTCCATAATTTATGTAGAATCCCATAGATATTATCATAGTACCCCATTGCGGACACTATTTAGTCGAAAATCCCTGATTGATCGCTTCTATTTACGGTCTGTTAAATTTAAATTATTCCCATTAATTTTCAATTTTCAAAATTAAACAAGAGTATATTTAAATACCACAATTTATTCGATTTCAAAAACAAGATAGTTTGAATAGTTTACAATTCAAATAACATTTGAAATTCGACTCTATCTCTATTATTCTACTATACCAATTTGTTTGTCTCCAAAGACTCAACTATATACATATATAGGTATATATTTAGGATTTATTTTGTTTCAAAGAGCCAACAATTATCGTATATAGGGAGCTGAAAGTGGCGGCCATAAAATTGTATTCCCTCGTTTATTAAGTAATTTGTGTAATTTCTGCCGGCTTGCATGCTACCTAATCATTATACATTACTTATATAGTCAGGGTTCACTATTTATTCGAAGCGGCATATATTGTTTCTCTAATAACCATATAAATGATGAATTCCTGCAGTTTCTCAGGATTTTTAGCAAATATACCACAATTATTTTTTATATAAACACCGCCGTATACATATATTTTTGGAATAAATGGCATATTTTAATTAAAGAGTAGATACACAAATGTCAAGATGATTTACTTCCTGGCCACGGTTGTTGGCCATCGCTACAGGAATCCCTGGTTGTTGTTGTTGTGTTTTTTTTTTTGGAATTTTGTTTACTTTTTTTAGAGATAATTTCCAAGAATTTTATTAACATCGCGTAAATTAGGGTTGGAAACCCAACGATTTTTCATAATTAATCTATCCTGATTTACATATATGAAATAGAATTAAATAAAAAATAATAATAAAATTATTCTAGTCTGTGTGTCTATTAAACTAAACTATTTCCCCAACACGTATGTTCTAGATTAATTGGCTATAGTTATATATAGTTATATATATAGAGATACATGAGAAACGAATACGCTGAGAGGTTTTTGTTCGTTCAAATAGGGGTAATATGGGAGGATGGGGGGGTTGTTGAGGATCAAAGTACTCGGTTGCTATGTGACCATTGATTGATGTGATTTTAACACACTCATTAGTTCGGGTGTAGGCAGAGAGCCGCCGCCATCACCACCACTACCACCACCACCACCACCAACATTGTTTACGCCGATACACCATCACCAAAAATATAAAACATACAGCATATATGTATGTCTAATAACTTCACATAACCATATGTTATAAATACAAATACAAAGGAAATACAGTGATTAATAGATGATGTCGATCATGTCAATATTATAATTAAGGGTGTGGTGATAATAGCGATGCTAGTTGTTTTGAACAAAAAACTAGCTATAATTAAAATTAATTAGTGATTTCAACGCTATAAAGCCGAAATATCATAAATTCAATAAATCGATTCTATATCGAATTTTAAATTTATAAATAAGATAAACTCAAATCAAAACAATTCGATAAATCCTGTTCAATTTAACATTCAATTTACTGTAATTTCAAATTCTATCAATAGACTATTTCCAAGATCATTGTGAAGTTGGGAAAAGATTTAATATCGAATTCGTCGTAGTCGTAATCTTTTTTTGTTCATTCTATCAGCCCCCAGCCAACCTTTACAATATGTTAAATTTGAATAAAAAAAAGAAAAGTGACAAATTGGTGCTTCGATAATCCGATGATGGTATAGAGTAGTGGTGGTGGCGGCAATATAGTGCGCCATTTTGAAAATGGATCAACAATAATAGCATACAATAAGATTGAACACAATTTTTGATTTGAAAAATGTTAAACGAAATGGTGACGAATATTCGATTAAAGGAAGTGAATTGGAAACGATGAAAGACGACCGATTCGTCGTACAAGATAGAAGGATATTTCCATCAAGTATGTTTGATCTTGTCGTATTTATTTGAAAAGCCAAACCTCCGACGTCTTGTAGAAAGGAAAGAAATCAAAAAAAAAAAGAAGAAAAACGAGATCGATCAAGGATTTTCCAGAATAAACGGGGAGAGAGCAAACGAGAATGTAAACGTTCGAAAATTAGGAAATTACCACTTTTTGCTCGTTTAATTCAATTAAGTACAGGTGTCTAAAAGTGGGGAATATCTATCGTTAGTTTAAATTGTATACCGTTCATTCGGTATTCAAAGCATTTCTAAAGAATTATCGAGAAAATAAAATACAAGATAAGTATAGCAAAAGTAAATAGTAATAATAAAAACAAATGACGGTTGATCGGGATAAATTGGGAGACGGCTAATTTCAACAGCATATGCTGTTTGATATATCAAAAAAAGATAGAAAATAATGTGTTAGAATAAGATAGTTAAATGACTAATGCCCTTTCGTAGTTTAACCACTTCCACTTCCGACCCAACAAACATAGGCACGTGGCCACATTTAACACTCATTTATAATTATCTGATGCCGTCAGGACTATCAGGACGATCTACAAGCCAACATTTTAATATAGGATCAGTCGTAAGTCCAAAAAAAATAAAAAAAAAACTACTACTATACCATCACCATCACACATCATTTTTGACACTAAAAAACAACTACTCAAAATAGCCAGCTGATAGATTTACTTAATTGATTCTCTTAGAAACGTCCAATTTTTGACACGTTTGTATCTAATTAAACAACAAATAGAATCATCAGAAATTATTTTGAATAGATAACGATTGATGACAAAAATTACAACAACAAGGGGAATTTTTATTGGAAAAAAACCTATTCAATAACAAATAAAACCATACCCTGAGCGCATATCTGATTCTAGTTTCAATTAAATTATTAACGATGAATTATTCAAAAATAAATAAATTATAGGATATTTAAATTTGATAAAAACCGTATATTGTTGGTAGAATAAATTTTATTATAGTCAGAAATTGTATTTAATGTAAATGAAAATTTATTCCCAAATGGAAATGCTGCCTATTAAATTCAATACAATGATTATTTAATATTCAATGAAATTATGTTTTTGTTGATACGCTACTGACTTTCAAGATGAGAATCGTCGAAGAAAAGTTGGGCGTAATCTAAGAAAGGACAAGAAAACGTCGACGGAACGATACCATTCGTTGTGTTTCAGTGGCCGCAATGGAACGTGGTGCTGCAAATTGCCTCTAAATGTCAAATAAAAGACTATCGTAGATTTTTACAACAGCAACACACATATGTATATACGCCCGTATTCACGGATATAGAATAAGTTGGTAATAGAAACGAGAATGAATGAAAATGGTTTCGGCTTTTCTTACTTACAATTTACTTTTAAAATAGAATTGTGAATTCGAATTGTTTTATTTTAAATAGACAATTCCATCCAAACACCTACAACTCGTCAAGTTAAGCTATAAAAATAATAGGAGCAAAAACAACAACAACAACAATCCAGTCAAAAATGTTTATATAGCCTATTATCTCTATTCCAATTTATTACCTAAAGTTTCATGTTTTTATTTATATTTATGTATATATTGAACCTTGTGGGATTTAATAAATTGCTATTTTATGTGACAAAGTTTTAATATTGGCAAATTAATTAGGATTGGCGATTTGGTCATAGTTGGTGTTTTGGGTGTTGGTGGTTGTTAAATGTAGTGGGGATATAGTTGGCACCGTAACAGCCCACCATTATAGAATGAGGTTAGAATCGGTGGTGGCAATAGCGGTGGCGGTAACGGCAACAATATCATCCTCCCCTGTGCCCAATAAATTAATCAAGTCTGCCAGGGATGTTACTGGAGCGTCCGTTTTATATATTTATATGTATATATATGTATTTTCAACGAATCGACGACTATGTGGTAAACCACCCTCGATATGTTACCGGAAATACCCCATAGGACATTAAACATATACAAACATAAATATCCTACTGCATACACAAGAAGAATTTCCACAGTTTATTTATATATAAATAAACAATTTATTTGCCTGGCGCATCCACCATTTTTATCACACTAAAAATTATTTAGCGACTACGTAATACTTATTTCTTGTTATTTTAGGGATAATAAAATGTAGTTTATGAATCTGAAACATCGTCCATATGTCGATAAATAGTCTACTGTAAATCGTACAGATATGTACCATAAATCGTGATGGATTATCCTGAATGTCAACAGTATACGAATACAACTCTCTAAAACATTGACAAGACCACTAAACCGGATGCCCTATGCTACATCTAACAAGCCAGTTATATCATCGTGTTATCAGACACAAAATCAATATGACCAACACTATAGGTATATAGACATATTTCTAACAATCGACTATTCGTAATGTTGATTAACTATAGATAAATAACAATTATATACCTCAATATAAGTTTATTGACCGACTTGAAATAAGAACCTAACTAACTAATTATTTGAATTATTTTATTATAGACTTTGTTGAACATCATTTATTGACGGTAAATCCTTTTAATAGTAATTAAGATGTCGAATTTCATTTATTAGAAATATTAGATTGATTGCGTTAGATAACAATTCTTTAATTTTCATGTTGATTCAACCATAACAATTAACTTGGTAAATATGAGTTTATTTTGCATGTCAACTTGTATATTCTCTAGGCTCAAGGGAATAAAAGAGAAAAACTTTTCACAAAAAACATACAACTATCAACGTATAAACTCAGTCGGGTAATGTATAGGAACTTGGCATAAAAACAAAGTGAAGTAAATTGTTCTTTGTTAACATTTCCACTAGATATATATACGTAGAAAATCTATACATTATATACATAATGTAGAAGTCTATTATTTATTTGGTGATAGCTTGGGGGTATCCGTTCGAAATATTACTAAACGACAATAGGGGGTATAAGGAGAATTTTTGCCATAGAGAAAAGTTATTAACGTTAAAACGTTCGTGCAAACTGAACCGCGAAATAATATAGCCGGGGAAGTTTATTCTAAATTCTCACGGGGACCATTCCGGACGCGAAATCGTAATGCATTTTCCTTATACATAGCGTTCGTTTTTGTTTTTTTATTATTATGACTATCGTTTTGATTCGCAAAGATGACGTTGAAAATGGCGACAATAATCTTCAATATTGTTTACTATGGAAAAATTGTTCTAAAAAGACCAACCTTTTTCCTAAATTGCTCACTATCGTTGTACATGTCTATGAATATAAAATCGACTCACTATACCATCAGGGAGTTGATTGTTGACGAGAATATTGGAAACACAGGGTTTTGTATTTTAATTGTGGATTCTATTATGTTATCATAATAATTGGCTAAAATTAAATATAAACCATGTTCGAATATAATTCTTCATTTATTCCGAATCGAACGGATTACTATTAAATAATATTTATATAATGTCGCACAATTTCCATATTGTTATATCCATTTATTGTCATTGGTCATATTTATCTCAACTATTACCGTTGAAAATGAAGCGAAAAATTAATAAAAATATATATGCCGCAACATATACAAACAAAAATATAAATACACCTATATATCCAGTGCTTTTTATTATGATGGAGAACATTGGAAATGGGGGCGGCTTTATCCCAGAATCCACGATGATCCAGACTTAATATGCCGAGAGTAAAAATGTGTGTACCCCATTATTATATACGTATGTGAATTTACAACATCGCACCACAACTAGAATATCTAGCGAAAAATAAAAGGGTAATGGTAATTTTTTGCGTAAGGCTGCTTCAATGGTAGATTGAGAAAAACTACAAATGACATCAAATAGAACGTTTATATAAACTAGAAAGAAAAAACTACAAACCATCTAAAAATTGGATAAATATACAATCACGAAAAGAATTGCAACATTTTATATTTGAATGGATATTGACTGATTGATGGATGTTCAATTAGAGTAAGTTTGATAACAGGTGCCTTTTTTTTTAATAAATAAAAACATATCAGCGAAAATGGGGATGATTGCGACGTAAAGAGGGGTTGATAGTTAATTCACTGCTATTTCATAGGGGGTGCTTGTGCGCCTATTGAGGCTTTTAATAGAGAGAAGCACAGATTAATCTGGGTATGGGGACCTTTTCGGTGATCTTTCTTTTAGTAAATAGAGTGCATCATGTCTATTATAAATGACTCCTGGTATTCACTAGGGATGTGGGTAATGTCTCTAATCCCTAGAATCTCTACATCTATTACTTTACAACAATTACGATCAGAAAATATTATCGACCATTCTTTCAGCTCATTAGTTAATAATTGGCTGATTTGTTAATTTAGTTTTGTTATTATGCATTCATTAATTAATTTCTTGTATAAACGACAATTATATTCTAAAATTGATCGATACCAAGAGTTGCGACTTAATTAAAAAATCATAGAATCGGATCATTCATTTCTATTCATTGATAAAGAAAACCCACATGTGTCCTCTATTATTTTACACAATAATACCAATCCACCCTCACATTTGAGCTTTATATATATATATTTTTTTATGATGGTATATGACAAAGATTTACCAACCCATACTGTAAATGATCAAGGGACCTACATGCTATCATTCATTCACTCACAGATGAAACAGAAATTGAATAGGGCACATTTTCAAGGGACATGTGTTAAGTAAAAGTGAATGGAGTTTTTCAATCCGATCTTTATGACGATTAAAAACATTCAATCATTTTCAAACCATTCAATATAAGCTCGAAATCGTTTGTCTCTACTCAAATTATATTGTTTTTTTTTTCTTTCTATATAAAAATTAATAATAATTCGACTTACTTGGATAATTTTTTTCAAATTATTTCATTGGATATGAGATTGAGGAACAAATGTTATTGAAAAAACAAAAACAAATGTATGAATTATAAACTTCTATTCTCTAATCAGATCATGAAAATTCATCATTTATTCTGCAACATTTTTGAAGTACTCCTGAGAACCTTTTGGATCGGGCTTAATGGTTTTTGATCCTTTCTTCCAATTAGCTGGACAAACTATAATCAAAATGGGCAATAATAATTAAATAATAACTTTAAAATTATATAATGTAAATACCTTCGCCATGTTGTTCATGGAATTGTAAAGCTTCAATTAAACGTAACGCTTCATCTACTGACCGTCCAATTGGTAAATCGTTTATAGTCATTTGCCTTAAGATACCATTTGGATCAATTATAAACATACCACGTAGAGCTATACCTTCATTTTCTAATAAAACATCATAATCTCGTGATATTGTTTTATTTATATCTGACAATAATGGATATTGTAATTTTCCCAAACCGCCAGCCTAAAAAGATAAAAAACAAATAATTTTATGTAAATTTAATTAATCATTGAGAATGACTTGCATTTCGTTTTGTATTCATCCAACCTAAATGTGAGAAATGTGAATCAATTGAACAACCAATAACTTCAGTATTAAGTTTTTTAAAATCATCATAACGTTCATCTAATGCAATTAATTCAGTTGGACATACAAAAGTACTGGAAATATCCAAAAATTTGAATAATAATCATAATAATTAATTTATATTGATAATATACAAATCTAATGGATAGAAGAACAATACAACATATTTTCCTCTATAATCACTTAATTGTATTTTTTTAAACTCATCACCTACTACAGCCGTTCCTCTAAAATCCGGTGCCGGTTGCTGTATTTTTGGTCCACATAACATTGATCCTAAAATAATTTAATTTGAATCAATAATTAACCGAATCTTTTAATCGAATAATATTACCAATTGTAAAATTTCTTATTGTTTGATTTTGTATCATCGGACTAGATGTTTTTATTAAATGTGGAACCTAAAATTAATTATAGAAAGATTTATAACCTCAAAATTATATTATTGAAATATCTTACCTGTTTAAGGATTTTACCAACAATTCCTGCCATTATATCAGATTATTATAAAATTTACAACAATTACTTAATGGAGTCGAATTAAATTGATAACAATATAATTAATAAGTAATCTTGGAAATATTAAATTCAATAACCGTGTTGTTCTAGATAAATTTGGTTTCTACTGTTGGTAGCACCTTTTATAATAAAAACTTTGCGGGAAATTTGAATTAATGTTATTATAAATAAAGATAACAAATTATTAAAATAAATTATTTGTTAACGTTAAATTGTCGAGCCAATTCCAGATAATCATGTTTAATTTGGTCAACTTGACGTGAGGCCTCATTAAGATCCGGTT
>JAZBGX010002822.1:0-11406 GCA_037414775.1 Zonitis immaculata | reverse complement strand
TCTCCTTCGACTATATTTTAGTTTATTATATTTACATTTACATCAATATTATTATTATTATTATTATTATAAATAGTTTAATATCCAATATAAACAAATTACAATTGATATGTTTTGATTTATTTATATCAAAACTTATTATCAATTTATTACAGTACTGATACTTTAATTGCTTGATTACATTTTTAAATAGGGGAATAGCAGGAGTAAGTGTAAAAAACTTTACAATTAAATAATTTATTGCTGAATTTTTTCTCTCTTCAATTCCAGATCGATATGAACTATATAAGCATAGTTGAAAGTGTTAATTTATACAGGCTGTATCAAAAAGAATAGATAGCAGCAAAATGAGTACCATATATATTTCTTTTACTATGTTCTTCTCTCTCATCCAAAACCCCTCTTTTTCCTTTCGAATACTCTATCCCACACACTCGCTCCATCCTTCAAGTCTTTCAATCCAACTCCTCCTATCGAAGCCAATCAACCCATCCTACATCTTTCTCATATGCACCCCTTTGCTAGCTCTGACTCTCTCTCTCACACACACACACACACTACTATTTTTCTCTTTCCTTATCTACCCCTCTCTTTCTCTCCCAATCTTACTTTTCCTCTTTTTCATCTCTATACATATATTTCTTTCCCTATTTCCTGTACTTTCCCTCCTCCCCTCTCACAACTCTATCCATCTGCCTATCCCCAAGTCCTCTCACTCTTTCCAATCATCTCTCTTTCTCTCGCGCACTATTACTCCATATAATTAATATCCCCCTTTCTTTCTCCAGTCATCCTCCCCTATATCCTTCAAGTCATCCTTCCTCTCGTTCTCTTTTTTTTTTTTTGCTCTACTGTATATACCGTTTGTGACAACCTGTATATTCTAATTCTACCAATACATAACACGTAGAGTTATTATATTTTTAATGACCATATCCAATATTGTAAAGGTACCAATCAAATGCAATTTTCTATAGATAGTATTTGCATCTTTCAAATATTTATAAGCATTTTTTTTTCAAAAGCACCATATATATTCCATCGGATATTGTTATTTCAATTGGACGTCGAAATGTTGCAACAACAAAACTCCAATAACAATAATCTTTATATTTTACAAATCTATTTGTTAATAATTTCTATAAATATTGGTCCTATCATTATTACATGGTATTTAAGTATTTATTTGCTATTTATTGATAATGTTGAATTCGAAATAATGACCAAAGGTGTTGAAGCATTGATAGCAACCACACATGTAAGTATAACTAAAAAGTTATTAAAAATAGATTAAGACTAAGTAACTTTGTTGTTGTTGTTGTAGGGTATAATTAAAGGTTTAGTATTGATTTACAATTACAAGAAACTCCAATTGTTGATAAATAATCTAATGGATTTACCAACAGTAGATGGTCTCGATATCAATTACCAACAATCCTATTTGAAACGTATTGATTTTATAAAAACATTTACATTCATTTATTTAATGGTCGGTTTCATTGGTTTAATTATGGCAGCATTAAAATCAATTATTATTGATGAACTATCATTGGCATGTCATATCATAGAATGGATACCATCATATATATTCAATACAATCAATGGTATTTTATGTTTATCAAATGGTATCACTATTGTAACATTTGATGCATGTTCATTTGTTATAATTTCATTATTGAAACTACAAATTGAAATTGTTAATCGGAAAATTTATCTTTTGGGTATTGGAGACGACGATGATAATGATGATGAACAAGAAGTTTTAGTAGAAATGAAGACATGGATTGATTCACATAATACTTTCTATCAGTAATTATTATTGTTATTATTAATGAACAATATTCTAATAATAATTGTTATTATATAGTAATTTGAGATTGTTCAATGAAATTATTGGTCCAGCTATTCTAGTCCAGTCAATAATTTTCATGACAGCAATCACATTTGAAATGTATTTGATAACATGTGGATTGAGTGTAACCGATTTATTAAAATCAATTTTCTATTCATTAACACTACTATCAGAATTGTCGATTTGTTATTGTTGGGTAGCTACCGAATTAAAGAAAGAAGTAGAAATTTAATCAATTTTATAAATAATTATAATTATTATTAATTTTTAGGCTTCTAATACATTATTTTATTTGTACGATACGAAATGGTATAATTGTCGATCAATGAAAATAAGACAGTCATTATTAATTATGTTAGCACGATCACAAATTGATGCTTCGATTTGTTATCGACAAATGACTAGTTTGAGTATGGAAATGTTTATGAATGTTAGCAATAATAGATATCTATATATTTATTATACAGACTGTCCAGTTACGTATCATTATTATTCGTAAACAATTTTTTGTTTCTCGTTAATCCTGGACAGTCTGTATAAGAAAAGTATTGATGATTCTATAGTTTTTCTTATAAATTTTAGGCATTTAAAGCTGCTTGCTCTTATTTCATGACATTAAGAACAATCGAACAACAATTTAGCTATAATTAGAAATTATTATTCTCCACATCTTATACGTATCCATTAGAAAAATGTTACCAGAACTCACAGACTCTATTTGTTGATGATCGGTGATTATTTGCCAAACAGATTTGAAGTTCAGTGTAAGATTCATTTGATTATTTGAATGATGTTAATAATTCAATGAATAAATATATTCAATCGAGTTAAAATTGTTTTTGTTTCCTTTATTCCTTCATAAATATACTGGAATTATTTGTATTTTGCACTAAAATCTACTCCGGATACGTTCTATCAGTTTGAATTTGCCGCTGAAACGTACTCCGAATACCTCCTATTATTTGATTAGAATTTCTCACTAAATTTTACTCCTAATACTTGCTATTAGTTTGAATTTCCCGCTAAAATATACTCCGAATACCTCCTAATAATTGGTTTGAATTTCCCGCCAAACTTTACTCCGGATACCTCCTGATACATTCTACTTTCCTAATAAAAATCGGCAATTTGTGTGAAATTTCTATTAAAATTTGGTTAAAATTGTCGAAAATTTCGATTTTGTATCAGGAGCATATGAACGCGAGGAGGTTTTCGAAGAGGTATCCGGAGTAGAAATTGGGCGGGAAAATAACAGGCGGTGGGCGTGGCTAAAATCAAAGATGGCCCCCAGCTCCTGGTATCTCCCCGCCCACTTTCTACTCCGGATACCTCCTCGCATTCATGTGTTCCTGATACAAAATCGAAATTTTCGACAATTTTAACCAATTTTTCCAAATTTTCATTAAATTTTTACAAAAATTGACGATTTTTATTAGGGTAGTAGAAGGTGTCAGGAGGTATCCGGAGTAGAGTTTGGCGGGAAATTCAAACTAATTATTAGGAGGTATTCGGAGTATATTTTAGCGGGAAATTCAAACTTATAGCAAGTATTAGGAGTAAAATTTAGTGAGAAATTCTAATTAATAGGAGGTATTCGGAGTACGTTTTAGCGGCAGATTCAAACTTATAGAACATATCCGGGGTAGATTTTAGTGCAAAATACAAATAATTCCAGTATATTTATGAAGGAATAAAGGAAACAAAAACAATTTGAGCTCGATTGAAAATATTTATTGATTCAATTATTAACATCATTCAAATATTCGAACGTATCTTACATTGAACTTCAAAACTGTTTATGACAAACAACTCAAAAATATTTACTATAATTTACCAGATGGGTAAATGAATAGAAGCGTGAATTATTATTATTATCAATATAACTATATCACTATAATGATCATATTTATTCGTTAAATGTCCAAAAACCCAAAGCATCTCCAAATTTTGCAGTCTTCCTTCCATCATCCATATTCTTGTTATTCACTTCTCATAAATATTCAAAGCTTCTTTGCGCTTTCAAACCATTCAATGTTTCGGAATTTCCATTTTCTAGAACATGAAATGAATACATTATTCAAGATTTTTTAAAAGCGGAAAATTTGAAATAGTATCATGTGAACTAATTTTTAGTTCAAATCAAGCGTCAAGCGACAGCACTATAGTAGTTGTAATATTGAGTAGTTCTATTTACAATTAATAATATAATAGTTTTTTAAGTAATTTACAATTAGTTTTCTCTAGAAAAATATTAATTCTCTCATTTATATCAATTTCCTCATTTCAATTACTAGAAAAAATAGGTACTTTTGTATTAAAACAAGTGCCAATCGCCATACAGTTAGTTTGTTCAGGTGACACTAGATGGGGGTGTAGTGATGTAGGAGTTAACCTTAAAATATTCGTTACAATTACAATTTCCAATTAAATAATAATTATTGAATTGTTTTGAAATGCAAGACGCAAATTCAATGTCCGATCGTATTCTGAAAACCCTAGAAAATATATTCAATAATGATGTTGAATTGTACGTATTTAATAATAAGTGTTGTAACCTTAATTAATAGAATACAAAAAAAAACATAATTTTCCAGGCGTGAATTTTCCGTTGTACAAATTGAAAATAACACAAAAAACAAATCACCTGTATTATATGAAGAACATAATATTGGCCTAGAATCATGGTGTATCAAATATATATATCGTTATGCTTATAAAGAATTATTCGATATAAGACATTTGTTGCGTCGTAGAAAATTAACATTTGATAAAAAACAAAATCTAAATTATCTATTAATTGGTGTATTATTAATTAATCCGGATGTAACAACATTTTGGAATATGAAACGTGAATTAATTGACGATCAAATATTATCGATTGATAATGAATTAAATTTTACAAAAATCGTTTTATCATATAAATGTAAATCGAA
Source organism: Zonitis immaculata (assembly GCA_037414775.1). Classification (NCBI taxonomy): domain Eukaryota; kingdom Metazoa; phylum Arthropoda; class Insecta; order Coleoptera; family Meloidae; genus Zonitis; species Zonitis immaculata. The sequence goes on along the minus strand of JAZBGX010002822.1, from coordinate 6,621 downwards.
TGAAACATTTACGTATAGACGTTGGTTATTGAATAAGATTTTATTGAAAATATCGTATAATGAATATGGTATTGTACCGAATTTATTGCAAAAAGAATTGGAAATATGCCAAATGGCAGCTGATAAAACACCAAATAATTACCATGCATGGAATCATCGTATATGGACAATTGGGAATTTTTCGAATAAAATCGACAATAATCAATTGTTATTGAATGAATTAGAATTTTCGTATCAATGGATAATGAAGCATGTTTCGGAACATACTGGCTATAATTATCGGCAATACTTGATCGATTTTGTTAAATTAAACGACAATTCGATAATATTCGATGATTATCTGAATGTTGTAATCGATTATTTCGGTTTAGTTTATGATAATGAACCGAGGAATATTTTAAATTTATTATTCGGTAGAAATAGTCAATCTTTAGAAAACAACAATCAATTAATCAATTATCTATGTTTATTATTGTTCGATTTATTGAAAACAATGAATGAATTACATGCGACTTTTCCCGGACATGAATCATTATGGTATCATCGACGCTATCTAATTTACCGTTTATTAGAAACAATTTATAATTATTATAATTTATCAATGAAATTTAATGTTAAATTAGACGATTCGAAATTTCTATCGAACAATAATAATTCAAATATTGTCGATTATGATCGACCAATATTCTATCATAATAACGATAAGAAATTATTTAAAAAAATACCAAATAAAATAAGCGAATCATTACTATATCGGACATTAATTAAAAATGAAACTGCTTTCATTAAACGTAATGTTTGTACTAATTTTGAAAATGAATATGCAAAACGTTACGAAAAATGGGTAAAGCTCGTATTACATTTTGATTTAAGCTGACAAAATTGATTGAAATCAATATATGATTAATGTACAAATACGTTTTTAAATAATTTAATTATGATTCAGGTGTTTTTTTTTTTTTGTATTTTGTCAGGTGCCAATTTGACTGTGTTAAAATTGTTTATTGTTCCAATTTAGAATGCACACACATTTGAAAGAGCATAGGCGAAGTTAATTATTACTCACCGTGGTAGTTTTTCAATTTATTTACTCCGCCCATACTTGCAAAAATCAATGTTCTATAAATAGAATAGCACTGATTTAGATAATTGCCAATTTTAGAAATTTTACACAAGATTGTTATCAAATTGATGAATGAAATAAAGTTTTGATTGTATTAAGTCATTAGTTTATACGTTCAACCATTAGATGGCGCTATATGCCATTGATTTAAAATCGAAAATCCAATAGTTACATCAATTGGATGTAATATTAATACAACAATATGGTCATAATGTACCGTCTAATCATCCGGAATTGAATCCAATTGAAAATATTTGAGGTATTGTTAACTAGAGAGAAATTCGATATGATATAACAGTCAATGATTGAAAATTACTATAGACGATAATAAATAATAACATATTCGATCTTGTCGAGAATACGCTACATCACTTCAATTCCTATCTTTGCACTCATGTATCGAAAATTCTATTTCATTGGTATACCATTTTATTTTTTTTTATTCAGAATTGCTATTTTCTCGTCCAAAATCTGGAAAAATACAAGGTAACTGGATTAATGGACATTTTTATATGTTAATAAAATAAATAAAATAGATATTTAGAAGAAAATATAAATTTTTTTCCTCTTATCACATAAAATCATAAATACTGAAACTATATTTGATTCTTTTGTTTTTTGTTTTAAATTTGTTTGTAAAATGGCGGTCGTGATATACAATTAGATAATAAACTATATTGTAACTAGATATAATCAGGTGAATTGCACTAGAATTTCAGAAACTAAATCACAAACTAAGTGTTTCCCCTTTATTTTACGTATCATCTTCATTAAGAGCATATTTTTTTATCATTCGTATCAATTCTAAATATAGAAAACAATCTCTACCAGCCGGTTTACAAATTTCTCTATGATCCAATGGTACATCGCATTTAATACCAATATCAGGATCTAAAAAAAAAAAAATTCATATAGCATTGTATTCAACACAATTTTTACAAACGAAAAAATAATAATAAATTACCAGCAGATTCATATGCGACAATTTTTAGATAAACAAATGACATTAATGTAAATGATGTTTCAATAAAACTAAATATTTCAGCTTTGAGATGACCATCACGACATATACGTAAAAAATCACGATGTAAATTAAGGACAAACTCACAATCTAGAAAAATTAATTATTTAACAATCAATAAATAATAATAAATTCTATTATATTTACTTCTTCGAATTTCGATTAATTCAACACTACGTCGTAATAATGGTAATGTAAAATCGGCTAATGTTGATCCTTTATGTGGTACACTATAGAACATTATAGCACGTGATTGATTGAACATATTATAAATTTCTGGTATAGTTTCACGTTTATCCCATGCTAACAAATAAAAAAATCAATAAATTATCCAAATTCATAATAAATAGAATACCATTTAAAATTATTTGTTTGATAAAAAGACCACCTTTTGAATGTCCAACCCATATAATTGGTTTATTACCAACACCAAGTTGACATAGTTCTTCGATCATTTCATCACTACGTTTCACCAAATCCGTACTAAAAAATTAAACAAAACAAATAATTAGATTCACATCTTCTATCTATAGCTCTTTTCAACTATTATATTTTGAGACAACCTGTATATATTGTTCATAGACAGTCTACATAGAACAGCCTGTATTTTAAATATTAAAAAAAAAAATTGATTATAATCAATCAAAGTTTTATTGATCTCAATATTATCAATTGTTTCTCTCTCTCTCTCTCTCTCTCTCTCTAAATTATACAGAACGTTATTGCTGACCTTCGTAATTCAAATCAAAATTAGCATACAATATAATTTTTGATTGCATTTAAATGCCATTGACAATAGAATTTTATTTAAACCTCCTCGCTAAACAGACTTAAGATCAATCAAGTTGCATTAATAATAGGTTTTTTTGTTTCTTATGATAATTTTAAATTCGATAGATTATCGATGACGTTCTGTATATTGGTGGAGTATTTCTTGTTAGATTTATAGTAGTAGTCGCTCACGTGCTGTATAATGAATGGATTTCGGTAATTCCCCAAAATTGAATAACTTACCGATTACGTTTCTCTTTCCATACAGGACACCATAAAATATCGGTAGTATAATTTAATGCAATCACACGACAATTTGGACAATCTTTTGGTAACCAATCTTTTGGCCAACATTTCGAATAATCACCATTATTATTATTATTATCGATTGGTCCATATAATCGATTATTATGTTTATTAATTATTTTATTTGGTATTTTCCAATAAATTTCGCTCATTTTACGTTTCATTGTATTTTGTTGAAATGGTAAATATAAATGACCTGTTAATTGATTACGTATTGGTATTTGATGTTTTAAATGATGATGATGATGTCGCCATTGTCCTTGTTTCCATGTACGATCAACACCACCATGTAAACCATGTATAAAAATTATATCAGCTAAATGTTGATCAATTGTCGGTTGATAAAGTATTTGACAATCTACAGAACGTTCCAGTATCGCTGATACTTCTTCATCATCATCATCATTATTGTTACTAATAATTGATGATTTAAAATTATATTTTTGTACTGATACTAATGATTTAGATATACTATTTGCAATAAATGCTAGAATTGTTGGGAACAAATAATAACGTAGATTGTCGACAATCAATTGTTGATTTTTCAAATAGACATAATAAATTTTTAATACTGCCGGTGTTAGGATTTCCGTTAAAACTGCTACAGCTACCCGAAGACGACTGAAAACAAAAAAACAATTCAATCAGCCACCTACTAAAGTAAAAATCTGGTTGCAGAAGCCAAACTGAAGCCAAATTGATTCAATTGAATATTGATTCGATCCATTATTTAGAAAAAATTGCTATTGTTTTATAAAAGCAAATAGTTGCATTATATTAAGTAACTATTAAAAAATTAAGTTCAATCAACGATTTAAGTACTGTTTTTTTTTTTCGGTATACTACACTTAATAATGACGACAAGGACATTTCAATTAATTAGATAGATAAAGAATTCTATTTCTATTGAATTACTGTATTAGAAATACTATGTCTTCATTTATTATTTTGAATTCATTTAAGAGAATTATCTATTTATTAGTAATTTATTGATTTATTGAACTGAATTCGATAACAACAAAGATTTCTAATTAATGAAAAATCAATAATGAATTATTCATTTATTCTATAAACGAATCGATTTTTTTCCATAATTAAAAATAATTCTAAAAATACTTACTTTGGTAAAAAAATTATGTACGAACTATAATTCATTTTATTATTCAAATCTTTCGGTATTGTATTTTGTTCGTACATGAAATCTTCGACTTCATTGTTGTAAATCATTCCATTACTGCAATAATAAAAGACAAATTAATTGAATCACATAACGTCTTCTTTGTTTCATTAATTGTTGTTATTATTATTAGTTTATAGAAATAATAACGCAACTTTCTACAGCAAATATTAAACTGGAACAAAATTTTTCATATAGAAATCGTTCGATTTAGAAAATAATATAAAAAATCGGATGTTAACGTCATTTTAAATTTAATTAAACCAACAATCAATCGATTTATGGATAAAAATCGAATATTATCAATATAATTAATAGAAGAAAAAAAAACAGTACCTCGATTTTTTTGTCATTTCTCAATGCCGCCCGTTCGTCCACATAACAACAATCATTATTAATTATTATTAATAATTAATTCTTTTTGTTTTTTTTTATCACATAAATCAATTTATAAGCAGTACAATAATTGATAATTACGTATAACAATCTACATTCAAACTGATATGTGATATAGTCTCTTTACAATGACGAAAATTAGATATATAAAATAATACTTGTATGTCGCGCAGTTGAATATTAAAAATAGAGATTAGAAATGAAGGACATATTTTCGTAATAGAAAATTATTGGATATAAACAGGCAACACAATATACAGCATACTAAAAACTACAATCGAACCAAATCTTTGAATCGTGCAATCTTTGATGGTATAACAACGATAACAGGAGGACGGTTTCCAAAAAAAAAAAAATAAACTATTGGATTGTGACTGTAATAGAATCGAATAAATTGGTTTTATAATCGTTGGGATTACCTGGCGCATCCACCATTATTTGAATATTTAACAATCCAATTTGTTACTTTAATAAAGACTGATCATACAAGAGGTAGAATTTAGTAGCATTTAATAAATTCAATTGTTGAAAAACCATCAAACAATCGAAATGATCTCCCATTTTGTTCGTTTTTTTATGATAGTTTAGATATTCATTTATTTCTTCAATGTTAATTTAAGAGGCTTTTCAATTGTTGTCCATTTACTATTGAGTCCCGTAGATTGAGTTATTTTATTATATCGTTAGAATAATCCGTTATTTCATCAATTATTATAGTTTCAAGTCTAATATTGATTATACGAAAACTATTGCACTTAATTCGTTCCAAATCCATCTTAAGTCACTTGTGATACTCAAACTATCCTACTATACTCTTGCAAATTCTCTATTTTCTATCAATTCATTTTGTTTTCTTGATCTTTTAATTCTCATCTATAAACAAACGATAATATTGAGGTTATGTAACTTGAAGTAATTAAAAAGAAACAAAATTTTTAGAAATTGATAAAGTTTTACAACTCACAACAATCAGTAATTGCAATTATTCGATTAATTACAAAATTCACTGCAATAATTTTCTATTCTCCTTAGAAGAAAAATTAATTAAGAGAAATTGCAAATGAAGGCATCAATACAACACGACATCTATTATAAATTCAAACAACTACAAATAAAGTACTTACCTTATAAATTCTTACAATACGTAAATTTTTTGAAAAATTCGGCCAGTTTTGTTGTTATGTCTCTAAATAATTGATTAACATTCTAAATTCGTTATTTTAGGGCAATTATAATCGATTAATATTGGAAATAATATTATTATTATATAGATACCTTCATTACCGATATTGTGAGGAATGCAACGTAGCCAAACTGCGAATTTTTCCACTTACACTTTTCGATCACTATAAATCAATCATTTGGCAAAATTTATACATAATTTCTATCTATTGGTCGTTGTAAATTATTTACTTGAACATTTACTCTAAATAATATCGTAATAAAATTGTAATCTCGTTTTATTTATTTATGAAAATTTTCCGATTTGGCAACATTGTGTTTTGATCAAAACTAACCTCAGAAAATTCAAAATTTGATTTTTTTTATATTTTTCGGAATATTTGTTTAATTTTGAGAGAAAATATTCGATTTAACGGTTGATGTGGTGAGAATTTCGGGGTTTCTTTATTCCCCATTCAGATTTGCTTTCGCTACAATATTGGTGATATTTTAGAACTTGATTACAGCAACAACAAATAACAACAATTTCTCATTATATAACATATTGTTTTCTTTCTTATTTATTTATTTATAATGGCTTATAATAGCTTAACATTATTACTAATTTTATTTATAAAAGTAAACGATATTTATTCATAATATATA
>JAZBGX010002818.1:0-11427 GCA_037414775.1 Zonitis immaculata | reverse complement strand
AAACGAAAAATATAAAAATACTTATTTACCTGAATATTGGGTATTTCCAAATTTATTTATTTTATTGCTTGAGGCCCTTTCAATTTGAAATTTTCAAGATGTAAAGGGATAATATTCTTTATATTTGACAAAACTAACAAACTGACCGGTAATTACTTTTGTCTGATATAATTTTCAATATTATAATTTTTGAACATTATTATTATTATTATCATTATATCGAATATAATTGTAATCCACAATTAAAATAAGTGTATTTTTTCCATTTTATTTATTTTTTATAAATTTTTATCATCTATTTTTTGCAACCAGGTACTTAAGGATCATTTTAGAAAAAAAAGAAATAGGGCTGTATTACTTAATGGTTTATGATCTTTCTCGATTGTTATTGGCTAGACGATTCTTATAAAGGCCCGTTGGCTTCTCAGTCCCCTGTATAATAATTTCAGTTTCTGCATCTTGAAAGTTGTATACTTATCGCTATTTAATTGGGTATTGAATGTTAACGCAAAATTTATTGTTTTTGCGGAATCTTGTTATTTGATATATTTGCAACTTTGATTTTAGAACTACAAAATAATAAGTCACACAGTATATTGACGGGAATAAGGTGATTAAAATGAGTTATTCTATATTATACATATATTCTGTCAACGCTAACGTAAGATTTAACGTTTAGAATCCGCGGAAACTTAAATATATGAAAATTATTCAATTTGATCTAAAACAAAGCACAACACAATTCAATGTGTACCTATAATTTTTTTAAACCTAATTATTTGAATTGATTATCAAAAATAATGGTTCTGCACTAAAAACGTTATACTTATTATTATTATTATTATTATTATTATTATTTTTATTATTATTATTATTATTATTATTATTATACATACTTACCGTAAAATAATTGAAACTAACAATAATTTTTTTAATCATATAATTATTCTTCCGCCTTTTACGACTAATTTTCAATGAGATAACATTTTTCCGCGTATACAAATTCATTTATATTTAACGTTACCGTTCTATATGTATGTATAGCTATATATATATTTGATTATATGTATACATATATCTATATATGAATAAAGTTGCAGTGTTCTAAGATTAAAAAGTATAGTAAAGAATGGTTCTGAAATTATATTATGCTTGTCTCAATGGATTCCGTATTGCACTTTAAGTTATTGAATTTTTTATACGCGTGTAATGTAATCTTGAAAACTTCAAATTATTTCCAAATTTTTATTTATTTCCAGTGCATTTTAATTGTAAGTTTTATAGTTAGTACCCGTACCCGTACCCGTACTTGTAATTTATAATAAAACTAACAATTAGAGTAGAATAGCTAACAAATAATTTTGTAACGTAGAGATATTTCAGTCTGGTCAGGTCAGGTTAAGTCGGCGTTGTTGATTTGATTCACTCTTTAGAGAATGGCGGCAATGGGCGCATATTACATCGACCCCCTACGCTTCTTAATATCAATTAACAAAACAACTATTTAATCTATACGTGAACAACAAAAATTTATTCAATAATATATATATTCGTTGTATAAATGTATGCGACACAGCAAGATATTCTACAACTTCTATAACAATAAACAATAAGTGGGATGTATTTATAATAGCAGCATTCTATAATCAGAAAAGTGTTTAAGTACTTGTTTTATATAACTATAATCATCCCATTTATAAATAATAATGATAATAATGAAGGTCTTTATCATATTTTAAAACAACTATAAATTATTGTTATATATATATAGTCGTACAGTTGAAATGATGCGAGAAATCACTAAAATTTCAATATTAATAATTCATGTTATATAACTTATGTAACATATAATATATGTCGTTTTTATTTTGTTTTTCTTTTGTTTCTTATCAAACTATACAATATTCCGAAACTCTATATGCCTTAATAATTAGAGTTGTATTAATTGTTTGTTTTTTTTTCCCTTAATTCAACAAATTGCGTGTATTATTATTTTGATGAAAGATTATAAAAAATCAATATCTTTTTTGTACCTATTAATAATGAATTTGTGTGTGTGTGTGTATGTGGTTTTAATTGTTCATCAATTGATTTATCTGTTATTCAAATTATTATTATTGTTATAATTTTCTACCATAGTTTCGTGTGCGCGGTTTTTAGTTTATAATGTTTGAAAGTAAATTTAATGGGTTATATATATATGAATGGGGAACTCTTGTTGTTGTTGTTGTTGTTATATGTCGTTGAAGGTATGTGAAAGGTGTGAGGGTGTCGCATGTGAATTATGGCGGTGCTTTATCGAGTCGGTGGCCGCTCTATATATATATAAACACATATAACCGCCCTCCTGGTCGCTGCTGATTCCGCAACAACTCTCCACTCATGTGTGCCCTATGGCGATAATCAGCCGGATGGGGCCCCCGGTGGTACGCTTCCCGACAAATCACACAAACACAAATAAATACGTATATATTTTCGAAAAAATAAAAACGAAACAAAAAAATAAATCAACGCGATTTAACGTAAAATCGGTAATTATCTATATATGATTTTTTTTTTTTTGTAAAATACTTGATTTATTGGAAATTGTTTGTTTTAAAACTTGAATTGAACAAATATATAGTTTAACGGAACTTGAAGTTGGAAAGTTTCTCAATTTTATTATATAAAAGTTTAATTAGAGTTTGATTGGATAGCTTTTAAATTCAACAAACTCTATATTATACCACAATTATTTAAGTGAATTTAATTTAATAAAAATATTCAATGATACTACAGATGATTGTTGATATTCAACTAATATTAGGAATTGTATATTTTTCGATCTATATTATCCAGTAGCCATCGTTTTCCCCTCTTTTTAATAGCAGCCATGTTGATGGATCGCAGCCATGATTGTTTTGAATTTTTCCCCTATATTAGTCCCTAACAGGGTGGCTCCACCCTTCACTCAATCACTGAAGTGTCAGAATTCACCCTCTGCCTCTCCCAAGATATTCAAACTATATATGTTAAATGTTCGAAATGCCTTTTACTGCCATCTATAGGTTATTTGTGAGATTCCTTGACCCTCTATATATGTAGCCTGTTGAGCTTCCAAACCACACGTCGTTATACATAAATTCTAAATAGTTTATCACTTTACACCTAGAGGGTATAAGTAGCGGTTGTAATTTTTTTTCGATTAAACAATTTGGAAAACTTGTTGGATTTTTTGTTTTGTTTGGACTAGATTTTCTGTTGTATTACGACGATTCTAGATAATATTTCTTAGAAACTAAAACGAAATTACGTCGTTTTTCATTGTTGGTGACATCTCGTCAACGATTCAGTTGACCTCGTGTCAAACTTTCAAGAAAACTCCAAGAATTCTCAACTAGATCTTGACAAGATAATTTTTATTATTCAAGTTTCTCGAGGTTTTTTCCTTATATTTATAAAACATATGTCTATATGTAGATTTTTCATTCGTGTTTTTATTGTTAACAATAATAATTTTATTATATATTCTTTTTGGGTACACTTCAAAGAAATTTTTATCATATTGTCGAAAATTTTTCTAAACAAAAAAAAAATATATATATTCATAATTTATTTTTTTCTTTTATCATTGTTTTTATGGCATCTATCCAAAAAAACAAAATTCGTTTTCAACTCTCTGAATTATCTTATTAGTTATTCAACTAAATTTAGAAAAATTTATGGTGGTTTATTTGAAATAGTTTGGCGTTATTTTTAATTGACACCACGATCCATTTTGAAACAAGAAAAATAAAAAAAATAGTTACAATCTTCAGTTCGACTGTATATAGTCCAAGTGTAAAGTTTTAGTTTGACAATTTACACATAGTTCGGTGCTTATAGATTTAATGTAATTTATTTTATCGACACCAATGATAACTGTAAACATAACAAGCTGAAATGTACCGAAATGGGAATTTATCTATATAATAGTTCCGTTCAGTTTATACGAGTTGGGTGCAGATTGTTTTGACTCGATTAAAATTCCTGCTGCACAACTATACTATAATATTGAACGAAGATAGATAAAGCGAGTGAGCGAGAGAGAGAGAGCTGAATTGTTTTGTCCTTTATTCGCATTTTCCAACCACCTACACACATAAACAATTTAGATTTATATATAGAATTGAAAATCTGGGCTATTGTGTCCTGAATACTATAGACAGGGGGTGGATCGGTAGCAGGCTAAACTCCATCCTCCCTATCTAATAATAATAATAATAATAATAATAATAATAAAAAAACGGTTTGAATTTTCATGAAGTTACAAAACAACACGAGAATACGATCGATTTGTGCCTGAAGCTTTATATAACATTGATGAATTGTTTTCATCATGTGCGATTACGCTGCCCGATTTCAATTGCCTTTTCAATAGTCCCTTGATATGCATAGCACTAAATCACGGAACACTATCAACTAGTCAGATAGGTGCAATACTATGTCCGTTCGATGTCAGATTATTCAAACATACTATACCATCGACTTTAATATAGATAACAGTCCACAATATAACGGATTCCATTAAACCAAACCATAAAAAACCAAGTGTCCATTAATATTAATTATTATTATCCAACAATTACTTTTCCAAATTTAAATTAATTTTATAGGTATAGAAATCTATTAATTTGAAATAAATGTCGAATAGAAAATTTATAGGGAGCTTTGAGCTTTCAAAAGAAGCTACAATTAAATAATTGTAGATTTCTTTATTGATGATGACGTTGACTGCTTTACCGACAATAGTTCAAGAGGCAAAAAACTTCGACTGTTACCCGATAGAGGCGTGTCTATCAACTACAATTCTCGCTTCATTCAACTAAATTGAATTTAATTAAATCAATTTTATTATTCAACTAAACCCGATTATATTCGATCTGTATTTATATAATTTTTTTGTTGTTGTTGCTCGATTCTACCAAGATTATTGTTCGATTTGCTCCAAACGATGCGATTAGAATTTTATTATTATTATTGGATGAATTAATTTGCTAAATTTCCAAATTGTCCAATGAATATAGTGCACATATAATTCTATATATATATATATATATAGAGTTAGAGGGTTGATAATATTAATTGGCCCTGAGCGTAAGCAGGTTGCAGCAACCTTACCGCGAAAACCGAGACATTTACACCTCGTACATTAACGTATCACCTCCCCCTTTATCCCCCTAACCCCTAGTTCATCATCTCATACTATATTGTTTCATCTCACCCCTTTGCGCATTTCAACATAAGCCATTCTATACCAAAAACACCCTAGAGTGTCAACTTCTTTGATTAAATTAAAAGTTGAATCCTACTGGGCTACTGTTATCATTTACATGCAAATCTCATTTAAACATTTATCCTTCTATATATGGTTTTTGTTTTGTCCCAACTCTACTTTACATATAAAAATACTTTTTGTTTATGAAATTTAATCAAAAAAATGTTAATTAGAATATAATTGAAATTATGGCACTAACTTTGTACTTACCCTAGAAATTTTGTTATTATATAAATTCAGAACATTTTATGTTGAAGATTGTCAACAAACTACCCTCTGTATTATTACCTTGTTAGAATTTTGTTAAAGTGAAAGTTTCGAGGGATGCAATTTTACACAAAAATATTGAATAACTTTCTATTTTTTTTTTGCTTTTTTAATGGTTGAAATTTATTTTAGAAAGTGTCTCCTTTTTGTGCAACATTTAGAAATCGATGTATATTTTTCTTGTAATTTAGGTAAAAAAGAGCATTGTTGTTATATTGTATGTCGAGGCACGTTATCTGTATTAGGGTCAGTTTTTGTATTTTTATGGAATTACAATCGCATATCATGGTATAAAATAGGTTTCTGAATAGAATGAGAGATCGTGGTTGAAATCTCATTTGCACACATACTTATACAAAACGTTATTTCTCTCTATCTCTCTATACTCTTTGTAGAACCAACTCATAAATCTGTGACATTAAAAAATAATGAAAATTAAAAAAAAAGTAGCAAGTACATCAAAACATGTCTGTTGTTAAAAAAAAAATATATATATGTGGCTCTCGCAAAAAGCAAAAAGCTCATGGCGGCGGCGTCACGTTGGCTGGCTCTGCGGCTAACGAATTGCATGTGTGCGGAACCTTTCAACTTGACAAATCGTATGTCGGAGAGACGAGGCCTTCATTCTGTGGGTGGAAGCAATTATTTCTATACTATTAAACCCTCCACCTTTCCACAAACATGGACGGCCACACATATGATGAAAAAATACAAAAATAAAAATACAAATAGTCTAACATTGCAATTAAATGTCTTTACTCTAAATATAAGATCAATCCGGATTTTAATAGCTTGCCAACATTTAACAGGCACTTAATTGACAATTCTTAATGATCAACCAACTGCGGAAAAAAAACTGATTTGGATTTATAATAGACGTATATATAAATAGAATAGAGAATTTATTAAAAGATGCCATTTGATTTTTGTATAACTTTTCACAAAAACAAAAATTAATCAATTAATTAACTCTCCCAAAAAGGCCATTGCACCCTCATCTAGCGACTATTTCCAGCTTCATTCAAGTCTCGTTTCATTGTACGAATTTGTTAAATGGCTCATATATGTCTGGTAGAAATATCTCCTCAATTATCAAACTTATATCGATAATAGAATTTTCCATAAATTTGAAAATGCTCTCATCATTTTAACTAGATGCAAATGTCGAATTCCATAGACCACGTGTGTTGTATGTATTTATATGATGCGTGTTACCCAAATGATGAACTGTCTCATTTTACATGTGTCACTCATTTCGATGGTCTGCACTTTATACGTAAATATTTTAGTTATTTTGCTATTTGAATTGTGGCCGTTCTTGAGTTGAGACATCTTTGAAAATTTTTGCAAAATGTTTGTTCGCAATGTAATTGTTGTTTTGTTGTTATAGGGAAACATGACGGTCGTTTTGGTCATCCAATGAGGAGGATTAAAGTGGCCGCCATCGTCATTGACAGCTTGTGAAGAAAGGATTTACTTACGTGACGACTAAAAATAGTGTCTGTTGTTTGAGAAAATTCAAGATCAGTGAAAAGTTAGAATGTTTTTTTTTTAGTGGTTCAATGTGATTATAACAAAAAATATATATATATAATAAATTAAAATAAATAATAATAATATTAATTAAAAAAAAAGTGTTAATTGAGTGTATAGTTTTTCTGTGATTTAAAATAATTAGCATGAGTTCATATTTCGCAAACTCATATATGCCGGACATGAGAAATGGTGGTGTAGTGTCAGCGGAACATCCGCACCAACATCAACATTATGGTGCCGCCGTTCAAGTACCTCAAGGTGGCGGTGCTGTACAATCCGATCCTAATTCATGTGGTGGTGATCCATCTGTTGTTGGTCTACGTCAAGGTATTCCCCCACACCATTATGGCGGTCCACCATCTGGTGGTCAACCGCCACAAGGTATGCCCTATCCACGATTCCCACCTTATGATCGTATGGACATTCGTGCAGCCGGTTATTATGGGGCACAACAACAACAACAACAACAACAAATTGATAATAATCAAGGTTATAGGCCTGATAGTCCTAGTAATATGCATATGGGCACCAGTGCCGCTCCAAATGGACATCAAACACCTGTGGTATATGCTAGTTGTAAGTTACAGGCGGCAGCGGTGACCCAAAATGGTGTATTAGGTCCAACGGGTAGTCCACCATTGGACACAACACAATCAATGACCAACCATCATATGGGTGCACATCATATGCAAGAACAACATCCACAACACCATCAACAACCACCACCACCACACCATCAGCAACAACATATGATGTATGGTGGGCAACAGGGTGCTAATATGCACCAACAAGGACCACCACACCAACAACCTTCTATACAACAACAACAAGCACAAGGGCAACAACCGCCTGGCAATACAGCTTCCGCATTACCTAGTCCATTATATCCATGGATGAGAAGTCAGTTTGGTAAGTGCTATTTTACATACACACACACACACATACATAGACACAACATTTCCAACAAATAGTATTATTCGTATAGAGTGAAACGAATTTCTAAAGTTAAACGTCACCTTTTATTCAATATTACATATTTTTTCGAGAAAAGATTTATGGTATGTCTTTTGAAAGTATGATTCAGTTTTGCATAACAGCACCTATGAATATCTCAATTTTTTGGTACAGCAGGAGGTCCGGTAGGTTACTGTATACTACCACTCCTTGACAATACGAAAAATTGCCTCTGTCACTCATCTCTCTTCAAGAGAATCTATTTCCAAATTGGGGAAATTCCTCAAAAACCAGTCCATTTGGAATTCATAAAAATGATTTATTTCAATAAAAACAAATATAGCGAAACCAAATGTATTTTTTTATATATAGAAATTGGGAAACAAGAAAACAATACAACAATAGTCGCGTCAGAAATTATGAATTCAAGAAGAATTTAGGATAAATAAAATTGTTATGTAATTGAATTAACACAGAATTCATAATTTTTATATATAAAAGATGATTTATGTGCTTATAAGTAATTCAAAATAAGTATTGTAAGTATTTATTAAATATTTCTATTTGGAAAACGTACAATCACAAGGCCAATTTACTATACTTGCGTATTAATATTCAGATATAGGGAAGTGAACGGATTATTACATAGAATTTATTAAATTGAATAGCCCAAAATTTTAAAGTAGTTACTTGAAACATAAATTTCTGGATAATAAAATTTAGAATTATAAGATTCACAAGAAATTTAATTACAAGTCAAGGTCTCTTTTCCGCTCTAATGTAATCAAAAACGAAGGAGATTGAACTGTTTCCGCAATATATAAGAGGGTTGAATTTATTAATAATAAGTTGAATTTTTCTATATATGCTTTGAAAAAGTTACTACAAAACTAACTATATTGTTATCCCAAAAATGTTGTCGAATCAAATGACTTCTCACTTGTTGCTTTACATTTCCTGGAAGACCGCTCTCTTAAAAAACAAAATAGGGGAAAGAGAGTTTCATTGTTTGCGATTGCTGTACTAATTAATTTTTGTCATTATATTTGAGTTTCCTGATAGAAATTGTACTTTCAATTTTTTAATCTCTATGTTTTGTGGAAAATAAATATTTTTCTTATTGTGTTACGAAATAAATTATGAAATTTGAAAACAGTATCACGCTTACAAAATAAAAGATGAACCAACATATTTCTTAATAGTCCAAGAGCTGGTCGCCATGTCGACTAAGCTACTCGTCATAAAGCTGATTTTTAAAAAATCTATAATCAACTTTTGCTAGGGTGGACGAGGTAGCAACACTACCCATTTGCAAAATAATTATAATAAACTTGGATTTTCACAATAAGTCTGTCGTTTATATATTTTATAATTTACATGATTTTTTATATTTGAAACTGTGACGATGGCAAGTATCTTCCAGGTGACCCTGAAGGTGTTACGAAGGCATTTGGGGGAAATATCTACCGAGCATATTGAAAAAATTATATTAATAAGACGATTTCGGTATAGTTACATAATGCCATAGATTTGTGATGGCCATAATTGAATACAATGCTCCCGTAACAAACTATAAGACTTACCTGGAAGTTACT
This sequence comes from Zonitis immaculata, assembly GCA_037414775.1. Lineage (NCBI taxonomy): Eukaryota > Metazoa > Arthropoda > Insecta > Coleoptera > Meloidae > Zonitis > Zonitis immaculata. The sequence goes on along the minus strand of JAZBGX010002818.1, from coordinate 1,779 downwards.
CAAAATAGTGTGCATTGATTTTAATATAAACGACAAGACGTATGAAATTAATTACAAAAATATAGAGGGTGATTTTTTTTCACCAAGCGCTTACCCTGGCCTATGTTATGTGACGATTAGTCTATAGTTAAGGTGGCAACTATGATTTATAAAGTAGACAAATAAAGAAATAGATTGTCTTATAAAAAGGTTATTTCTATCATATTGCATTGAAAACAAGGCATTCGAGTGCCATCGATCAGCATCCTCATCCTTGTTTTTTTTTTTGACATACTATAATTGTCGTTCATCAATAGGAAAATCCATATTATAATTCTGAAAAGTTACTTAAAGTGTCTTTTCCAAATAGGAAATTATTCTGTAGAAAGATCGCTATTTTCAATTAGAAAAGCGCATCCACCAAAATACGCTCGCTTTGGTAATACAGCAATTAAAGAAAAGTCTAGTTCTATTGCAAGTTATTGCATTCTTTCTATCTCAAAAATGTATCGATCAAAGTTGTATCATACGAAAATTTTGCCTTTTCTTCATATCCTAATGCTATTATTAAAAATCTAAAAACGAAAATATTTCTTCCAGATTATAATCTGTAGAATTCCGAAAATTCGATCAATGTAAAAAACAATTCAAAACATCTAACTATAACATTATTCATTCAAATAAATCACAATAATAAGAATCTGTAAATTATTCCAAGTTTATTCTCAGAATCTCTATCGTTCAACTGTTGTCAAGAAATTAATCATTCTCTCATTAACCGCGACTGCTCAAATACAGATCCTATATATCAGAATTTTAATTATAGAAATAATTTCTAATAATGCATAGAGACCGGATATTGATAATTATATATAGATATAGAGCGAGCTTCCAACTTTATAATTATTGCAAATAAATTACAATGTTTGTTTCTATATACTCGTATATAGAACTAAATATCTAATAAGAGATGGAATTTACATCTGTTGGCAAACCACCATAAGTACGGGTAATAACAATAATATATAAGTGCTTTAAATGTATGTTTATATATACCTATATATATATATATATATATAGGCTACTTGTTGAGTACAATTTATGAACGAGAAGGATATGTTCGGGGGAGAGGCACGTTCGCCCAGATTCGCGTAATGTCGACACTATTAAATAAGCATTCCGGTGATAAATTGTGACGGGATGAGATTTGATAGTGCTGTAAATTATTTAACCCTTTTCATAGGGTAATAATCATTATTAGGTTATAATAATAATAACAATAATACTACACGAGTTGTTTATTTTATTATTATTATTATCGTCAATATTAATATTAATATCATCATCAACATCATCATTATAATCATCTTAATTTATTTTACGCGTGTCTTGTAGAATTTATTACGATGCCATCTAATAAAAACAAGTCGTAAAGTTGTTTGTAGTATATTTTAGATATATGAATATATATGACCAACGAATACTCAATCATTTCAATTTACTATTGCTCTCTTTCATTCGTTTGTTCGACAACAAAAAACAAACAAACAACAACATTCATTATAATAAATGAACAAATTCACACTATATTCATTATTTATTGATTCGACTTTATCAATCAATTATTGATAACACTGATTTTTCAATTAATATTTTACGATGAGGCAGATGTTATAAAATAACCGTTGAAAAGACACCCCTTTATGCATCTTTTTTTCTTCTTCTAATATTTCATAATAATAATAATAATAATAATAATAATACAAATATTTCATTTAGATAGATCAAACAGCGTGACGT
>JAZBGX010002814.1:0-10964 GCA_037414775.1 Zonitis immaculata | reverse complement strand
CCAAAATAGAAATTTTGATTTAATTCATTTATTTTTTTGCAATCTATTATTATAAACATGAACCGTGCAATTTCCTTTGATGATGATGAGGATGATGATATGTTGAGATTTGTAGCCAATAATAATAATTATTATTATTGAGGATGAATACATTAATTGGAAAATGTTTAATATTAGTTAACTAAAGAATTGCTCCAACAATTGTTGAATAAACGGTAAATCAATCATTTTATATGTATAAATGGATTATTATTGTTATTTTGTTCAAACTCATTATAACCGTAAAATTTGAATTATGCTATATATTGTTCCGTTCATATTTCCGTTCTCATCATACATTTCTTGTAATATAAAAATATAATAATAGTGTATTGAGTATTGAGTAAATACGAGATATATAGTTTTTGTTTTAAAGATAACGATAACGATATGAGACTAACCTAAAAATGGTAGGTGTTGATGATGTGTTGCTCGTCTGAATACCGAACTCCATTTATTGATAATAACTATACAAAATATACCATCTAAATACTAATTTCAATTGAATCTTTACATTGGGAAATACAATTCGAATTCAAATTTTCCATAATGGATATGTTTTATTAAAAAAAATTCATCAATATCGGATGATATCTAAAGAAGTAAATGAAAACAACAATATTGTTATTTAGTCTCTCACTTACTGTCGCTATAAAACAAAAACAAATTTCATATTAATATAATAAATAAATGTTGTTGTTGTTATTGTTGTTTTTCCTTTTAATCAATTAAAATTAACATGCCATTTATTGACAATTTCGGGCCACCTGATATACATATATATATATATTCCCTAAAATTCAGCTGTCCATTCAAGTATCTATAAATAAAACAAAAATCAATATTAAATTCGAGGGTCAAAATCTTCCCAAAATACAGTCCTTACGAGGGTTGATCCAAAAGTATATACAATGTTTATTATAAATACAATATAATCAATTTTACAACGAGAGCACGATTTTTTTTTTTCAAATCTTTATCTTGACTTCTACAGTGACGATCATGTCATCAAATCTTAAGTTGAGTAAAGAGATAAAATTCACTGGAAGTTAGATCTGGAAACTAGAATTGGTGTTCAAGTAATTCGACATCCGCTTCTCGAACGACAGCCATCACATAATTTTGGCTTTGTATGCGAGTGCGCTTCTGTCTTGGTACAATAACACTCCAGCTCGCAGCTTGTTTCGCCTTTTTTCCTTGGAAGCTCGCCTTAAGAGCCTATACTAGTGGTTCCCTTTCTCAGATAATCCATTATAACTATTTCTTTAGAATCCCAAAACACGAATACCATAACCTTTTGAGCGGAGTTTGCGTCATTGAATTGTTTCGTTGTCGGTGAGGACTGTTGATTCCAAATGATCGATTGTTGCTGTCAGCGCCAAAAAAACGAATTATATACAAAATGATGGGGCTCAATAGCAATTAAGTTCAAGAAATGCAAGAATCGACTACTGGAAATACAAGGGAAAAGTGCACTGAGGATTTGCACACGAATTGCAGTTGCAGTGGGAGACTTCCACGTAAGGGCCCTCAATCTTCTGGCTGATTCCAAGCATTGAAGGATAAGTTGAGAGGCCAGTGCCAGGTTCTGTTATTATCTGACTCAGAATCAGATGATTTCAGGTCATAGTGATTCTCAGTCCTATAAGCATAAAATACATAGGGTGGGGAACAACAGATACCGGTACTGCAAGGAAGAAGATATGATGAAACACGCAATGTTCCAATGTAATAGATGAGTGGAGTTCGTTGAAGGGCGGAACTGCAGGTAGGGACGTTGTCACGTAACAAATTCATCATCCAATATATGGTAGAGTCGATCGTTAAGGGAAAGGCGCCGGTGAAAAGACCTCACGGTAAGACCTATGACGCTTTACTTATATATTTCAGGTTAGCCTAAAAGAGAGAAGTACCAGTGCAAGGGGACACCAAGGGTACAGGAGGTGTCTGAGGGCTCCTAGGCACGGGAAATTTTCAAGGCAAGCCCTTTCGCGCAAGTAATACAAGAAGGTGATTTCCAAGAGAAAGGTAGGTGTCAATGGAGAAGCAAAAGCACTTGTGAATGATTAAAAAAAAAGTCATAGATTTTTATTTAGTCATAGGATCGAAGTGATCGATCCAAATATTTTCCATTGTCACAAATCAAATCGAAAATCTATCCGAATTGGAGTGGTAATAAATTAAGATTTGCTTTAGCAATGTCGACCAGTTCCTTCTTAATACTTTGACTACCCAAACTATGAACACTTTGTTCATCTGGAGTATGTCGCTGAGGATCCTCTTGATATTGCTGTATAAGATTTCTTCGTCGGATGGTCAGCTAAAACTATATCTTCGACTTTTTCCACAAATTCGCTGGTGTGGGACGCGGGTGGCCGTCCTTCACAATGCTCGTCCTCTGTGGATATTCTGCATATAGCTTGAACTCCTTGCATTAAATTGCAACTGTACAGTATAAAGGGGCACAATGCTTCAATACTTCCACCAAGCTGGCTTCTATATCTTCGGCAGATACTTTTTTAGGCAGCTAAGTATTTGATAATGGCGGCTCTGACGTTTTTCCCTATTGTCGTGTCAACTCTCGGACTAACCATATTAAAAAAAAATATATATATGACGATGTCTTTGTATGATTTTTAAGCCCACAACCCTATTTTCTTTTACATTTTTGTGATCACTGGACATTACTTTTCGACCAGTCCTAGTATATTCGTGAATGAATAGTCTTCCAAATATGTACACGTGAGAACAAATTTGTTTCAATGAAGTCTTGCATTCATTGATTAGGCATTTTCTCAATTATGACAAAATGCATGACTGATTCTATCCTAGAATCATAATAATATGTTGGTGTTTTTTTTTCGGTTTTCTAAAATTACAGTTTTGGCTCTCACCATTCACAAGAGATATTACGTTATACGACAGATTTTTTGTAGTTTTTCTATGGTCACGTAATCGTTCATAGTTTCAAACATTAAAGTTATTTTTATACGCGAGTTTTTATTCAATGATGTCGATGAGAATAAATGAAGCAAATCGGATGATTTCGAATATAATATTTTTATACTATTGATAATAGTTTTATTTAGCAACATTTATACTAAATATAGAAAAAATTTTAATTAAACACTAGGAAGAAACAGAATTATTCAATGCAAATTCCCTTCCTGTTGTTGTGTTGTTGTTGTTGTTGTAATTGTTGTTTCTTTTCTTCTAAATAATAAAAACTTTTGTGTATGCAATGGAGCATGGGAATATTTCTAGATTAGAAATTTTACTGTTTCCGTATAAAAAATACTAATTGTCATTTCCAAAAGGGTAACTTTAATTTGTTAATTATAATTAATTTTTTCTAATTAGAACGAATCCAATTTCTAAGAAAACTCACATTATTTCAGTCTATTTGGTAACATATGTATATGTTTTTATTTATGTAGATGGTTAATGAGATTTTCTGAAAAATACGGTCCTGATTTTATTATATAGTAGTAGCGAACGGGGCCTTCTAGCGGAACTAAAACCACACATTTTAATGCTTTTTTTTTAAATATAAAAGTTCAATACCCTTTTCGGATGCATCATAATCTTGGTAACGATCATCATTAGAGGTGGAAGAAGGCCGAAAATGTGACCATAAGGAACCGACTATATAGCAATCAAAAATAAGACCTTTCTAACTTCTCTTATATCTCTACATACACCATTTTGGAATAGTTCAAGTGAAACGTTTCATTCTTACAAAATTGTACTTTTTAATGAGATGAAAACATTATTTATTCACTAAAAATAGGAACCGCTAATTTAATAATTTTAATTAATCATAAATTTCTAAGAATTCTAATAAAAGATTCTATTCTATTACTATTGTTTTATTATTATGTACGACAGGTGCTTCTTCAATGTACATATATGTAAGTCTAATTGTTACTCTTGGTTTATCAAGCGCAACACCCCTTTTCAAATATCGCTTATTAAACAAGAAGGGTATTTAAAGCACGACACGAAACAATGCAGGTGTTTTCATAGAAATCAATAATAATTCGAAATTAATACAACTAATTATTGTAAAACTGCAATTATATAATCGAACAACTACATGTTGAATTTCCAAATTTTGATTTTTCAAATAAAAAGAGTCTCTACGATGTGCAATTGTCACGTGTAATGAGGTAGTCGAAGGAGATATGCTCTGTTGATTATATAAGGAGCAATGCCTCTTTCAACTGAAAAAAAGATTCGGATCTAATATACGCACCACTGATAGACCGTCTTAATACCATTATCATTAATGACCATAAAATTTGTATCTTTTCGATGATTTCTAAATGTACAGGTGTTTTTTTTTTCAACAATTATTGAAAATTATAAACAATTTAATCCCAAAATTCATTTCCATTATTATTATTATAATTATTATCATTACAAATTATATAACATAGAAAATTACACAAATATTCCAGTCTATTGTTGTTTTATCTATAATTATTAAATTTGAAAAATACACGCCAATTAAATGAAATAATCCAATTGAAATTGAGAGAAAGAGAGATGAGAGAAGAAGAGGAAAACTAAAAATTTACATCATTACCCGTTATTTATCTTTACGTTCAGTTAGTAATGAATTGTGCAATTTAGTAACTTCATTTTCAATTAAATCTTTACAAACCTTACCATCAACATCAATAAAGTTTGCTATACTTTTTTTGATTTCAACCTCACGTTGTGCACCTGTTTTATTATCATTGAATGCTAATATCAAATTGTATTTATCATCATACCTAGAATTTTTATTAAATTAAACTATAATTCAAAAATTTGTCGATCTAGATTACTTTTTCAAATAAGAACTAGCTTCCCAAATGTTATCTTTACGTTGACCATCTTTCTCTACACACACAGCAAATATACCTTTTTCTTTATAAGTTGTATATAATGTTAAAATACCCATCATAATAAAATACGTAGTGACACAAAATATAAGTACAGGCCTAAAAAAAACAAATAAATTATATCAAATTATTATTAATATATGGTAGAGAATTCACTTTGATTGAGGGAATGGATAAAAATAATCCCATAATAACGCAAACATTGCTACACCAACAGCAATACTACAAATTGATAAACGTCCATCGATTAAAGCATAACTTTCAACATAACCAAATTTTTTTGTTAAAACCTAAAATAATTTTCAAACAAAACAATATTACAACTATTAATTATCTCATATTTGATTGAAATTTTACTTCTTTTACTGCATCATCGAGGGCATTTTTAGCTGCCGAACCATCCCATTTGTTAATTTTGATTTGCTAAAAATTTTATTAAAATTATCGATATTAAGACTGGGAATATTATCAAATACCTCATCGTCCTTATCTTTGGAATCTTTTGGGGCCATTTTTAAATTTTTATTCAAAACTTTTTCTATTCGATACGATCAAAAACTCCCGGTTTTAGGACACGTAGGATTAGCGAGTTGTTGACGTATCAAAAGATTTTTAGGTTAACCATAAACATAAAATAAATAGACATCTAGTTTTTTTTCAATATAAAAAGATCTACATCTATAATTCTATATTATACTCAAAATATTTTAAAAATTCAATCATATTGTCATGAATTGAATTTATCATTGTAATATTTTTAAAATCTTCATAATTCATTATTATTAATTCTATGGGAAATGGTTGGTAGCTTTGCTATAATCCAAGTCAATGCCAATATAAAGTTTTCGCAAAAGAGATAGCACAATCAATTTTATTCGAACTAAATAAAGATAGCAACTTTCGAGTGACATCTTCTGACTTATCACATACTTACTATTTTATGTAAGTCAACTATTGCTATCTATTGTTGTTTCATGTAACTAAGCGTAGATTCCAAATAGCAACTGATTTGCATGACATCTATTGCTGTTTAAAGAAAAAACAATTAAATAATCAATGGCGGGAATCTTAAAATAGGGAATTAAGATTTTATGATTAATTTTTATTATTATTAGTTTTAATTACTATTATAAATTAAAAGAGAATGTCTGTTGATAAAAGCCTAAACTCTTTAACCAGGGATGTTCAATACTTTTCGGGACCACCTACAGGTCTCCTTAAATTACCGATTTTTCTTCGGTATACATAATGCACCTCAATAATGTTTTGCTAGATTTGCTAAAAATCCATAAAATTGATTCGGCCCACTCCCAAAATAGCTATACGTGATTCTTTTTAATTAACGCACGAATAATCTTTAGTTGCTGAGCTGGTGCCATAGTGAATCAATTCAAATAATAACATATTGTTCTGGGCATAGTGGTGAAACGTCCTGTGTGTTGTATTGAGTCGTATATTTTCTCATAATCAATAATATATTGAGCTGTAGTTATACAGATTTTTCTTTCTATGGCATGCTTATTCCACATGCTTTATATCAATTGTTCCTTGCATCCTTGTGACCCTTTTTTATTATTTATTTTTTATCATAATTATCAATTTTTTGTTATTCATGGGTCATTGAGATTTAAGTATATATTGCCAAATTAAATTTACTTAAGTCGAGACAATTTTAAATTGTTTACATTGAAGAAATAAAAATATGAGATTGATTTTATTTTCTTTAATTTGATAATGAAAATTCCTGAATAACAAATGAATAAACATAACAATTGGTTGAGAATAACGTAGTGAATTCAATATCAAGATCAAGATCAAGGTTTACTATAGAATATAGAGAGCTATATAAGTGTTCAATTGAATGGTCAATGAAGTTATAATTATATTTTGTTTTTTTTTTTAAATTTTATTTCTATATTGTTTTATTTATTAATTTGTTTATCAGCGTGTAACTGATTGGAAAAATTACTGAATTGTTGCAATCTCTCTTTTTTTTGGCATTGGAAATTCCAAATAAATAAATAAACAAAAAAACTAGAAATCAAATTTACAGGTCCTTTTCTCTAAAAGAAATCTACTTTAATCGATAGAAAAACCTGCAATTATATCGAATAAACTGTTTCTGTATGATTTAGAAAATTGTTATATTTATACAAAATGGAAAATTTGTGGTAATTTATTTTCCACAATTTTTAGTCTAAATTGAGGATATAAACTCATCTAAATAATAATGTCAATTACTGTAAATTTCACATTGGATGATGGACTGTAATCATGTGAAATATCTAAAAAATTATAAAACTGCAACAAATTTTGTCTTTCAACAATTTGAAACAATCTAATTTAACATTTAATTTATTTTTAAAATGAGAAAAAAGACAACAAAATAATTAAATAAATTTACAATAAAACAACAACAGTCAAGATAATTGGTTATTTAGCAATTATTATCGATAAGAATTAATAAATACAGTTGTGATAACATCATTGACATAGGTTGTGAAAAAAAGTGGCATGATTTTAATAAGCATAATCTTATATACAGGTTGTCCATTTGTCGAGCTCAACCATAGGGATCTCGCTTATTATAATAGATACGACATTGGTTAAATTGGGGTAAAGTTGCGCATTTTTACGCTGATCAATAATCTGGAAGTAAATTTCACCCATCATTTCCAGTTTTTCAGTAAAGACGTAATAAACTGAAATTTCAGATTTTCGTTTTTATTTTTTTTTTTAGTAGAAACTAACAAAGCTACACGTTTCTAATTTAAACAAACTTGAGGCACTTTTTTCCAAGGAATCTGAATATGCTATCACATTTTTCATAGCACTCTTAATATGAGAGTTACAACACCTAACTTTGATTTTTCCTATAGGCGCCATATTGGATTTTCATATTTTTGAATAGAGCTTTTTGTTCTGATTTAAATGATGTATCACATGATATGGTCAATACCTATAATATTAGCGAAATTGAAAGAAACACATTTCTACAGGGAGTGCCTAGGAAGCACTTCTTCCAACACAATTTTGACTCGATGAAGAAGTCTAAATAGGCATTTAATTGATATAGAAAGTGAAAATGTTTGCTCTAATTATTGAAATATGTATGATTAGAATATTCTTTTGTTAAACAAAAGTGTTTCCAAAGCAACAATATGGGATATATTTCTGTTTTGGTTTCATTCGGTAAGTCGCTCTTTTGTTCTTAATTTTGTTGTTTTCTTTAGAACTTGTTCTTTAAAAATAAAATTGTGAGCCAATCTATTGCTTTGGTTCAAATTTTGTAGAATATGGGGTTTCAATCTCTTAATCTAATCAAGTTAGAAGAAGAAGTGTTTCCTAGGCACTCTTTGTGCAAATATGTTTCTTTCAATTCCGCTCATATTACACGTACTGACCATATCATATGATACATCATTTGAATCAGAAAAAAAGGCTCTATTCAAAAATGTGAAAATCCAATATGGCGCCTATAAGTAAAACCGAAGTTAGGTGTTGTAACTCTCATATCAAGAGTGCTATGGGAAATGTGATAGCATATTCAGATTTTTTGAAAAAAAGTGTCCGAAGAATGTTTCATTTAAAAATTTGTAGCTTTGTTAGTTTTCGCTGAAAAAAAATCTGAAATTTCAGTTTTTTCATCTTAACTTTAGAACTAAAAATGATAAGTGAGATTTTCTTTTAGATTATTGATGAGCGTAAAAATGCGCAACTTTGCCCCAATTCAACCGAACTTGTAACTCTTATAATAAACGAGATTCTCATGGTTGAGCTCGAAAAACGGACATCCTGTATAGGATATGGTCCAGTACTCGCTGTCCTGGACCGCAATTCTTGCTCTTGTGGAGGAAATGAAACACACACTTGGGTATCCAAAGTGCGACATCTAGACAACATTTTGGTGGTGAAACAGTTATTCTAGCTTACTGGGAAATGCGGAAAATTAATTATGTTTGCATTTTTCAAAATATTTGAGAAATAAAAATTTGGAGAAATTCCAAATAAAAACGTTCCTTTCTTATTTCTACTGCAATGAGATAAATAATTATTGAAAATTAAATAAATTTTCCATATTCCCGAAAACCTAGATAAACCATGAAATGGTCTCACAATTTAAATTCTCAAGTGTGTTTTTTTTCTATTTCCTCGACTAGAACAAGAGTTACAGAGCAGGAAAGCGAATACTTGACCATCCTGTATATGTTACTATTTATTAAAATTTTGGTTGATTGAGATTTATGTTTGATGATCTTTTAAAAAAATGTTTACGTAACTGTACCAAGGATAAATGTGTAATCTTTTGTTTCTTCTATACAATTAATTAAATTTAATTAAAAAAAATTCTCTCACTAAAAATTTACTGATATTTATTTTGTTTCAAAAATACTAAATTATACGTATATTTTTCCAAAATCATTACTATCTAATAATAATTGTTAATTAATTAATTGGAATTTTACACTTTCAATAAAATTTGTTTTGTTGTTTTTTTCAAATTAATTTTATATTAAAAATCAACAAATTTAGCTACAAAAACAACAAACAAATTGGGAAAATTTTGTGTATTAGTTAGCCACGTGGCCCCAGCAAAAAATCGACCAAACCATCAAAATTACTGAGGTCTTTAGATTTTTTTTTGTTTTTATAAAAAATTGATTTGAATTTATAATTCTCCATTTTCGTCAAGATAAAAAAAAAACATTCTCAATCACATAATCATCATCATAATCACTTGGACTTCGAACAATCATCAGAGCAACCCATACTTTCAATATAATTAAAAAATAACAAAACAAACTTGTCATTTTATATCGTTAATAGGTTGGTACCTTCAAGAATATATTTTATTAGTTTAGAGGTTTCATTGAAAAGAAAAAAGTATCGATTATGGAACATCCTAACAAAAATCGAAATTAAATTCTAAAATCCCTAAAACAGTTCTAATTAGATCTCGTGTAGATTTTTTTAAAGTTTAATTAAATACTGGAATTTCTATACCGATTGGAAAATTCCCGAATTCATGTTTCTCCATTAATAGATTTAAATTATATGTATATTTTTTTTGTATTGATATTATTCATTTTTAAAATTTTATACAGGCTGTCCGATCAAGAACACTCATCCATCTATATAACTATATTTTTCATAATATTTACTTGAACCATTCAAGTGGTAGTTACAATAACCGAATTACTTATACAGCGTGTCTCGAAAATAGAACAAACTAAATAGAATTGAGATCTAAAAATTTGTATGTACAAGGTCGTCCAAGTTTTACCGCCACCCCTAAAATCACTCTTATTTATAATCGTAGGAAAGTCAAATTTGGCTACTTGTGGCAATTTTAGTAACTAAATTCTTACAACATAAGAGTTTACCTCTACCAATGATAGTAAGATAGCAATGTCAAGACCTCTGTCTATATAAGACCGTGGTTATAACGAACTATTACTGACAATTGACGATCCCGCAAAGTTCGCTTTAACCGCAACATTACTGTAATCGTTTTTGATGTACAATAAATCGTACATATTTAATCCGTATCTAAAATCTTCGAAAACAGTATTTACCATTTTGAAAGTTGTATTCCAATAAGCGGCCGTTAAGAAGATATAAATGGAAGTTTATCGCTTAAACAGTGGTCCGTGTAGCCTTCAGCAGGGTGCCAGGATCAAGTTTTGATGTTAACTTTTGATTTAAGGATGGTTTCCGCAAAAAAAGTTTCTCAAAAGGAGGTACTCGGACAAGATAATTTCAAAAAGCCTAGATGTGTAAAATTTTATGATGAAAACATATATTTCTCAAGATAAGGTTAATGAACTTTCATGGTGGGACAGCCTGTATATTTATCCATTTATCGATTTATTTATTATTTATTATCTATTATATAATATTTATTATCTGTTAAACAAATGCAATTATTATTATTGTTATTATTATTTAAACATAATTTCAAAATATTATAAAACAATGACATACATAATTCTAATATGTTTCAATGTTTTAAAACAAAATATATATTCGCGCTAT